>PVKB01004111.1:0-158834 GCA_004027205.1 Ctenodactylus gundi
CCTCAGGTATAGCTTCATCCAAGACCCAAGTATTGTGATCAGGACATGATTTTACTCTCTACTTTTCTTGGTTAGCTGTCATAGAAATAACACAATTTTTAAGGCCTTGTCTTACCTTAGAATGGCTGGAATAACTCTAGACTTCATACAGTCTGGGCTTTAAATCCATTCAGAAAGAAGGAGCCTTCATCCCAGCACTCTTGCAAGGATTTGCTCTGACTCATTAGCATTGCTCAGGTCCTGAGTCTCTTCCTGTGGTTGGGTGGTTGGGTCAGGTGTCACATGTCACTAGCTTGGGCTTGGTCACATGTTCCATCCCCAGCCATAGGCTGAGAAGCAGAAGTGGAAGTGTTTCTCTGACAGAAAATTGTAATACTGTTGCCAGGAGTGGGGCCCCTAGATTTTAGATTGCAAAACAACAGATGTCCACTATAATTCTGTTAGCATTCCCACTTCACAGATGAGGGAAACAGGCTTAGCAGCACTCAGTAATTTGCTCCAGGTGGCACGGCCAGTCAGAGGTGGAGTTCTGAAAACCACCATTTGTACATGTAGGAGAATTACTCGTGAGCAGAATTACAAGTAAATTTAGTGTGAAGTCTAGTCTCCTTGTATCTGATGCTGTAGCTAAATAACTTTAAGAAATTTAAAGTGCTGACTGACTAGAGGACACTAGGAAAAAAGGGACATAAACTTCCCTGACTGGGCTTTTACTCACTTATTTAAGGGATGTTTTTTTGAGCAATTTCTGTCACACTCAACACTGCTAGGTTCTCAGGATACAGGCTGAATAGGTCTAGCTTCCCGTCTTTAAGGAATAGGGGATGATCTGATGAAAATGTGGAGCTGAGCTCACTCCATGGGGCAGTGACCTTCCATCTTGTGCACTGTTGTACTTCCAATAATGAGACAGGCAAGGAATAAATACTTCTGGAATACATTTTTAAAAATTGTGGTTAAATATTCATAACATAAAAATTTACAATTTTAAATCATTGTACGTGTGCATTAGTGTTAAGTGCATTTTTTTTTTTTTGTGCAGCCATCACCACCATCCTTCTCCAGAATTTTTTTCTCTTCCCCAGGTAAAACTTCATACCCATTACCCAGCAACCCCCAGCCTCCTTCCCTTGGACCCTGGTGACCATCATCCTACCTGCTGTCTCTGCTTCTGACTAATCTAAGTACCTCAAATAAATAGAATCTTACAGAATTTACTTTTTGTGGCTGGCTTATTTCACTTAATGTAGTGTCTCTAAGGCTCATTCATACTGTAGCAGGTGTCAAAGTTTTCTTTTTAGGGCTGAGTAATATTCCATTGTACTTACCATGTTTAATCTACTCATCTGTCATCTGCTTAGTTTGCGTCTGTCTTTTGCCTGTTGTGAATAATGCTGCTGCCGAGCTGTGGCCTGGCCAGGACACATCCCAGTGAACAAGCCCTCTTTCTTCCATCCTCAAGTCTGTTGCCATGACTTCAGCTGGCTGAACTGACCAGAAGCCAGGGGGCAGCACAGCTTGTCGTAGTAGGGTTTACCTGTAGTTCAGAAAGGAAAGAGGGAATGAGGGGCAGGTAAGTATCCAGCACAAGGAGCGTTATGATTATCCCCATCTTACAGGTAAGGGCACTGAGGCATCCAGGAACTGAGGGACTTATTGAAGGCCAGAAGCTCATCAGTTGTGGAGCTGGACTGTGAAACTGACAGATAACGGAAGTGATCAGTCATTTCTTTGTGTTCGCCTGGGTCTGGAATATTAGACTTCCCTCACACCTGTCTGTTTTGATTTCTTGGGAAAATCTGATGTTTAGTTTTATCCACCCTGAGACCTGGTTAAGGGACTTCAGTCTGGAAAAGTCCTGTGCAAATATGACATTATTTGGCTCTAGATACGCTGTGTCCTGCACTGGGGCAAAGTGGGCAGATGTGTTTTGGGGCCAGATCAAGACCTGCTATGGAAACAGAAGCGGCTGCTCAGAGAGGCCTTGCAGTGACCATTCCTGGACTTTCGGGAGATGGAGCCAAGGGCTTGGATTTGTTTCCTGTACTCGTACCAAATGACCCCAATTGGCTGGCTTGACACAGTGGAAGTTTACTCTTTCAGGGGTCTGGAGGCCTGGAGGCCTGACATTTGCCATCAAGGTGTTGGCAAAGCCGTTTTCTCTAGAAGACACAGGGCACAATTTGTTTCTTTACCTTTTTGGTTTCAGTGGCTGTTGGCACCCCTGGATTCTCCAGGATCTGTTTGCGATCGCATTGCCATCTCCTCTTCTCTGTGTACCTCTGTTCCCCGCATCTTTTTTTATGAGAACACTTGCCATTGGATTAAGGGCCTACTTGCATAATCCAGGATGACCTTATTTCAAGATCCTTAGTTTTCTTGCATCTGCAAAGACTCTTTTCCCTGATAAGAGCACATCCTCAGCTCTGGGGGTGTGACCTGGACATGTTTGGTGAGAGGACACTGCTCATTTCACTGCCAGACTCAGGAGTGTACACTGCAACACTTGATCCTCTGATTCTGTTTTGATGCTTCTAGATTTTATGGAACCCTTAGATTCTAGTTTCTGTGACACAGTAGAGATTTTATAAATGCTTTTGACTTGGTCTTTTCAGATTTCATATTAACTTTAAAGAACAAAAGACATAAACATTGAAAGCCTGCCATCCTTTATTTTTAAGGTGAAGTAGTGAGCAGAAGAAACTGTGAAATGCCAGCTTGATCCTTGCTTTGGCTCGGAGTTTTCTGTTTGGCTTTGCTGGATGCTGGAGGAGACAGGACAGCCACTGGTCCAGTCAGACTTCCTACCTGGAGCTTTCCCACAGGATTTCAGAAATATAATTACTCAATGGAAGGCTAAGGATGTTGGAGTCTTTCAGGAAAGTGAAGTAGAAGCAATACGGGCTCAAGTTTCTAGGCTTCTAGGAAGTGTTCGCTTAGAAGTATTGTTTATAAATGCTGCTGGCCCACCAGCAAGAGGTTTGCCTGTGTGCTTGCAAAGCTGACTCTCAAACTGGGACCTGTGTACACCAGAAGTGCATGGGTAGGGAAAGGGTGGCTTTGTTAATCACCTGGCTGATTTGATGAGTGTAGCCCATCAAGTGGGATGTAGCAGGAGCATCTACTCCAGGGCATGAATTATTCTATTTGGTTGTTTTTCATTGATTATATTAACTGGGAAAGAGCCTAAACCCATTCACTCTGTGCTGAGGAGAGACATTTGTAATTAGGGTCTGTTTCTCTCCAGGGGGCAGCTAATTTTGTTTTCTCAACCACTTTGCAATTGGACCTCAAAAGGAATAAAAGAAAGAAAGGGTAAAATGTCGCTCCATTTTATTATGTTACGTATTCTACTGTGTCATTGTCACTGTAGTTAGTATTAGCTGTGGGTCCTTTTGCTTTGAGTGCTGTGACACTTATTAAAGTTTAATTTCACCACCTAAGGAATATGATATGCCTTGCCAAGAACCATCTACCTAATTTGTGGGGTTCACTGCAAAATGAAGGTGTGAGACTTCTTACTTAAAAATATGAAGAATTTTAGGACGGTGATGATGGAGCATTCAGTCAAGTGTAGGAGCCTTCTGAAGGTGGGCTGTGGGACTGCACAAAGCCAGCCTGTCCTAGGATATGCTCTCCTATGGCATTCTTTTGCCCAGGATGCCTCCTTTGGTACCATCTCATCTCCTAAAGGGTGAGCAGGCCATCTTAAAATGCTGCTGTAGGGAAAAGACAGCAGCTGGGCCAAGTGGCTCCTGTGGCCCCTCTACAATTCCCTGGCTGTCTCTCTTCCCCACTTAGCTCCGTGCCCCCTTTGTCTTCTGATTTTAAGTATGATTGAGTACTGCTGAGACCTACAGGAGAGGGGAGGCAGGGAGGAGGGTCAGGGAAAACGTCTCTTCATTCTTTTGCTGGGTGCCCCAGGTCACAACTCCCCAGAGTCACCCTCAGAGTCCCTTCAGCCACTCCCTTTTCCTGTGCTTCAGACTAAGGGGTGGTGATAGCTTTCTGCTGCTCAGCTAGTCATAGAGACCTACCCCTTCCTTTATTGCCTTCCTAAGCCCTTTATTACTTTCTTCTTAATAGCTTTTTCACTAAGGCTCCTCATGAGGACTGAAGAACAGCTTTTAGCGTCTTGTGTGGTCCCTGTGTGACTCAGCAACTCTGGGACAGGGTTAGTCCATGCCTTGTGTTGCTGCGAGGAAAAAGTGTTGCTGATGGCTGTGGCAAGTAACCCTGCTTGTCCATCCTCTGGGAGGGTTGGGAAGTCAGGTTGTGCTTGCCAGTTTTGCCTTGCTGTAACCAAATATCTAAGGCAGTAAACTTAAAGAGAGGAAGGGTTTATTTTGGCTCACAGTTTCCAAGGTGTCACTCATGATTTGTTGGCTCTGTTGCTTCGGGGCCTGTGGTGAGGTGGCACATTAAGCTAGGAGCCTGTGGTGGAAGAAGCTACCTACCTGTGACAGCTGGAGGCAAGGAGAGAGGAGGAAGGGGTGGGGTCCCAGGACCTCCTTCAGGGGCAGCTACTCAGGGACTGGAGGACCTTCTACTAGGCCCCATCTTCTAAAGTTTCTACCATTTCCAAACTAAACTTCATCTCATCTATAAAATGGACATGGTGAATCTTCACTTCTCGGATTGCTTTGAACGAGAAGTGAAATCACCAGGGCGTCAGGCCTGGCACAGTGCCTGGTACACAGTAAGCACTCAGGAATCATGATTGCCTGTGCCTCTATTTCTTAGCAATGGTTGAGATACACTCTAATTTTTCTCTGATCTGAACTAAGGAACTTACAGCCTCAATTATACCAATGATTATTCATTTTCATTGTTTCGCTGTTATTTTGGGTGTTATTTTTGTCTTCTCAACCAGATTGTTCTGAGATTGTTTCCATCCTGTAATTTTTTAAATTGAATCTAAATCTGCAGCCTAAACGCTAGCATATCATAAGTTGTCAAAATATTTTTTTGCATAAGTAGAAGGTGACTGTATAATTTATTATACCAGAATACTTTTGAGAGGAGGAGGGGAATGCTTTTTGATGATTATATCAAAACAGGAAGCATAAATTTGGAGTATCCTAGGCAATCCAAGGCCATACAGCCATTCCAGTTGAGAGGGGCCAGTTAGTTTCCATATGTATTGTAAATATTTAAATACTCTTTTTTTTTTTTGAGACAGGTTCTTGCTCTGTAGCCCAGCCTGATCCTGAACTCACTATGGAGCCTAGACTGGCCTTGAACTCATGGCAATCCTCCTGTCTTAGCGTCCCGGGTGTTGGGATTACAGGTGTGCACCACCATGTCCGGCTTATGTGTCTTTGAGGAATTGAACTGAGGTACTTACTGTTTGATGTAGCTAGGAAAGCACTTTGACTACTGGGCCATTCCTCCAGCTCTCCACATATGTTTTAAACAACTGCCATTCTACCATTTTTTATTTGGCATAGCCTGCCTTTGGCTTATGAGGTGAAAACACGAGACTTGAAAAACATGTTTTTAACACTACTACTTGATCGTTGGCCTGAGTTTAATTCAAGGCATGAGCCAGGCTGTCTTGTACAGTCAGAGAACTGGTTTTTGGATCTTATTTCCCTACTAAAGTACATTCAGCACATGTTAGTGAAACTTTCTTTTGTATGTATATCTTTGTTCTTATATAGTCTTCTACTTAATGTTTTTCTTCCAGTAGTGATCATTTTTGTTCAAAAGATGGCAAAAATAGATTTATATACATATTTTTTTCTTCAAACATTTTTGTCTGTGTATTTCTGGTTGCCTGGGTGACATTTCCAAGAGAATACATGCTAATCTCCTATTATTAAATCAGAGATAAGCTGGAAACTATTTTAGCTCCTTCTATACCTTTCTTTTTTTGTACCAGACTATTTAATTGGTTTATTTTATTCCTGTTTCTATTATCTGATGTCCATATATAGCTTCCTTCCTGTAGTTCTAATTTGGAGACTGGTTAGCTGTTTGAAAATTGATATAGTAATATACCGATTTGTTCATTTTGAATGGCTAAGTGTGTATTAATGGTCTATGCATTTGGTTAGTGGATAATTTTTTTAAAACATGTTGTCCAAACCAAGTTGAGACCAGGGATATTTTTGGTATGTGGAGGGGGGAGAATGTGGAGGCAATCTGTAGTTCTGTAGTAGAAAGGATATATTTCCTCTGGGGCTGGATTAACCTGGTTTTGGTCTTAGTTCTGCCACATACTGGAGCTTTTATCTTTCAGTGACAACTACAGGTAAAAGTATCTGCCTTGTAGAGTTGCTGTGACCATAAGGGGGCTAATAGGCTAATATAGGTTGCAATGTCTCAAATATAGAAGTCATATTCTTACTTTTTAATATCAAAAGGACAGGTATTCCCCATGTTTCAGAAAATAACTTCAAAATATTATAAATACTTAGATTTACTAAAGAGATAAATTATGGGGATTATTATTTTATGTATTAAAATTCATTTGATTTTAGAAACATTTCCAAGAATTTCCCTCACTCGTGTCTACCCTTGGGTGTATTTATAGTAGCACTAAAATATCTAGCTTATCCTTATACTTTTAAGAACGTAACAGTAGGATTATCACACGTCATTCAAATGTTCACAAACAGCCCCAGTTGATATTTGGTGTATTTTCTTTCATTATTTTTTATGTAAATACTTTAAAAATTTTATGTGGCATTTGTGTATGATACATATGCATGGTGTTACATGGGGATTCTGAATGTTAATCAGACCATTACATGCATTGTAGGGGAGAAATAGCACAAGTTAGTATTACAGGAAGGACATGAAATATTGTAGGAAAAGATCTGAGTTGATTAATTCAGATTTAAAAAAGATTATTGTGGTAAAAAAATTCACGTGACATAAAATTTAACACTTTTTTTTTTGTAGATACACGTACTCCAAATTCTGTAACATATTAAAACCACGGGGTTGGGAAAATCAGTGAGCATCTATGTCCACCCCTTTCCTATCTGACCATTGCCTCTCTTTCTGCCCTGTCATTTGTGTTGGGGCCTATTTATCTTATTATTTTTGTGCATTTCATAAGAGGGACACCCATCTAAAGTCAGTCTTTTGTGCTTGATCCAGGTCACTGAGCATTATTGACTCTGGGTGGCCCCATTTTTGTTCAAATGCTTCATATCTGTCTTTCTCTGTGGCTGCATAGTATTCCATAGTGTATAGGTACAACATCTTCTTTAATCATTCCTCTATGGATGGGCAGGCATACTGCTTCAAGGATTTGGCTATTAAGAATTATGCTGTTATAAATATGGATATGCATGTCTTTTTGGTGTGTTGACTTTATTTCTTTTGGGAATCTGCCCAGTAGGTACATAGCTGGATCGAATACAATCTCTTTTCTCAAGTTTCTAAGGAACCTCCAGACTGCTTTCCATAATGGTTGTACCAGCTTGCGTTCCCAGTGGAGTGCAGTAGAGTTCTTTTTTTCCCTCCACATGATTGCCAACAATTGTTTTTTGAGTGCTTGATGTAGGCCATTCTTACTGGAGTGAGGTGAAACCTCAGCTTTTATTTGCATTTCTCTGATGGCAAATGCTGAAATACACTTTTTCATGTGCTTGTTGGCCACTTGTACTTCTTTGGTGAAGTTTCTTTTCATTTCAGCTGTCCACTTATTGATGGGATCATTTATTTTAGGGGGCTTTATGTTTTTCAGTTCATTGTATATTCTAGATATTAATCCTTTGTCTGAAGAGTTACTGATGAATACCTTTTTTCCACTCTGTGGGTAATTTGGATTGTATGGCAAGTGGGAGAGAGAATATGGACTTTAATGTGTTGTTATTTAGGGTTGCTCAATATTAGAGTGTTGTCCTGGCTGGGGTTCTTTTGGTTTTGCATTGTTTTTCTAGATTTTAAAGACAGATTGCTGTCTTTATTTTGCTGCCCCTGAGGAAAGGGGAAGGAGGGAGAGAAGCAACACACACACACACACACACACACACACACACACACACACACACACATCCTGTCTCTTCAGATATGTGATCTGTGTCTTCTGATAGGATAATTAGAGTCAGAACTTTTTGCTGGGGTTTGTTCTGTGACTTGTTGGAAGTGTGGCTGGGGATGTGGGGCATCTGTGATGCTGTGTGCCCACACCTCGCGCTTTAGGAAACAACATTACCCTTTCTATGCTATGCCAAAGGATAAACAATGAGCATCAAAAGTCTGTTGTCTGAAAAGTGACAGGAAGACATTTAAAGAATATGTTCTCCTATTCTTGGGTACTGTTTCCTTTGTACTGTTGTCCCAACAATTATAATTGTTGTCATAAAGTTGTCACAATATAGAAAGTTATAAAGGAAGAAAAAAAAATGCACCCACGATCCAAATATGCAAAGGCAACCAGGAGTATTTTTTTCACTGTCTTGTGTATAGATTTTTCCTTAGGTATGTAGCCATGTTTATATATATGTAAAATTTATGATTTTTAATTTTATATTATATTCTATTATCTTTGTAAGCAGCTTTATTGTGTATGTATGTATATATGTGTAATATATATTCCATTGAATGGATATACTTCAGTTTGCCTATTCAATTTTTGATCATTTGGTCAATGTTAAAAAAGTTGTTTCATGGGCCTAGGTGTGTAGCTCAGTGATTAGAATGCTTGCCTAAGATGTACCAGGCCTGGGTTTGATCCACCAGCACCACATAATAGCTGGGTGTAGTGACACTTGGGAAGCTGAGACAAGAGGATTGCCATGAGTTCTAGGCTAGCCTGGGCTACATAGAGTGAGTTCAGGACCAACCTGGATTAGAGAGCAATACTGTTTCAAAAAATTGTTTTTGCTATTACCATTTTTGTACAGAATCTTTTCTTTGTGCAAAGTTATATCTTAGGATATATTTCCAGTGGGCTTAACATGTTGAAGATTTGAACATTAAAAAAAAAAAACCCCGACATATTTTGCCAGTTTGCTTTCCACAGGGGTTAGAACAAGCCACGTCTGGTTTTGTTGATCTTGTTTTCTTTTCCCCTGCTTGACTATTATCCCCTTAAAATACTTCACTAATTTTGGTAACCAAAAATTCTTTTTATTTGTGTTTCTTTGATTACTAACAAGACTGAACATTTTATTTTTATACTATGTTGTACTAGTTGCATTACCTTTTTTTCTAATTTTGTGACACATTCTTTGACCTTAGATGTTTTTTCACATTTGTTAACATTAAAATTCTTTTTACCCAGTAATAGAAGAAATATAAGCTATGATTTAAAAAAACCATAATTCAGCACACATAGACACAAAGGAAAAATTCTCCTGGCTCCTTCTAACTCTTGTGCCAGGGCCCCAGTGCTGAAGGATTGGCATGTGTTTTTCTTCTTTTCTCTGGTTCTACAGTTTTTATGTTCCTTCGGATTTTCTGACCTTCCCCCGACCTCCTTTCAGTTGTTGTGGCGCTCTTCTCTGTCCTGGCTACAATGAGCACGCGTTTTATGTCTAAATTCTTGACTTTTTAAATCTGTCGGTAAGGAGACATTGTGCAGCTCTGTTACTCAGCTGCCATCTTCTCTCTCTATCTACAGATTATTCTCCATGGATTCATTCAAACTTGGACTGAAAATACTTTAAAAAATTGCATCTGTAATGAACATGTACAGATTTTAATTGTCATTAATCTCTAATTAATACATAATACCAACAATTTACATATTTACATTGTATTGTGTGTTATAAGTGATCTGGAAATGCACATATTATATACTAATACTATATCACTTTATATCAGGGGCTCGAGTATCAGTTGACTCAGGTATCCACAGGGGTTCTGGAACCAAAACCCTTTAGATAATAGAGGGGTGTCTGTATGTCTTTTTAAAGCTACAACAGGAATTGAGTTTGTTACCAAAATGAAGTCATAGTAAACACCTTATTCTGTAACTTGCTTTTTTTTTTCTTAAATATATGTCATGGGCATAAGTTTTTGAAAGCATATGATAAAATACCTTTGGCATGTTTGTTATAAACATTTCCCTAGTGTGCAGCTTGCCTGTTTGATACAGTTTGACATTGTGGAGAGAGCAAATATTTCCTTCTAATTTCTTTCACTGAAAGGACAGCCTGCTTGGCCCCTTTGCAGATTTGATAAATAGTCTCTTCTGTTGTCTGCTGGTTTAAAAACATTCTTAGTTAAAAATTATTTTTTAATCCAGGTATAATTTATTTTGGTATAGAGTGAGGAGGAAATGAGAATTCATACTAATTAATGTTCTTGAATTTACTAATCAAAAATGTCCCCTCCCCTTTAATTAAGTGGTACTTTAAAATCTTTCCATTTCTGTGAAGTGGCTGTTATATGTGCATGTTTACTTTTGATCGTAAACTAGTAGTTCCACAGTCAGAGGGTCTTTTCCGAGGGGAATGAAGATTTCATGGTAACTTGGCATTAGGATAACCTGATCTCTGTTGGCCTGTGACCTGTGCCTTGCAACCTGAATCGCACCATGTGACCTGAGGCCTGTGTGGCCTGAGGAGCTCAGTGCCTGTGCACGTGGTGGCTCCTTCATGGCAGGTTGGGGGACCATGAGCATAAACTCATTTTATGGTGAAGAAGCTGAGAAAATCTCAGTGATTCACTTGGTATTCCAAGGTTGCTTTCCAACCCTTTTGTTATTATTTTATATTATGTTTATCTTAATTTTATCTTAATATTATGTTAACTTAAGTTGTTCTGGTCTTCTGATTGTCTTACTGAGTGACAAATTTATTTTTGAAACTTGCCTGCTTTGATCACTAGGTAGAAAATCTCTGGAAGTCTACCTAGAAAAAAAAAAGCTTTTTTTTTTTTGGAACATTGGATTATTGTTATTCTTATGAAACAGACATTTATTTTAAGGGTCTTATGCTAGGTGTTGTGGGAAACACGAGGTGTTTCCCTAAAGCACTTTTCCTTTCCTCAAAGGTTTGCACTCATTACTTTAGTGTCGTTTGATTGCTTTTATTGACTTGGGATCTTTACTGAGGGATGCCAAGCTTCTATGTTGTGTTCATGTCTTCCTTGATCTTGACAGTAGGGGATGATGTTTTCTTGAGATTGTGTTGACTGCTCTGTCCCTTTTGGAGAACTACTAGGAAGTGTTTAAAATATCTGAGGACTTGGCTGATGCTAGCTAAGGTGGGCTTGGAAGATCTCTGGTGTCTGTGTCTCCTGTCGCTAACGGTGCTACTTGGCCCGGACTTGTCTTCCTTTGGACATTTAGGTTTCTCATTTGGTCAACCAGGATCTAAAAATAAACCTAGAAACTTTGAGCGTTTCTTTATCCCGTTGGCTGATTGATGTGTGTTTTTGTGTATTCCAAACTGTGCTGTGTAACTATTTACTTTTGCATTATGTATAACGCTTAGCAACCAACAGTGGAAATGAAAGCTAAGAGCACAGTCTGTCCCTGCTGAGGTGGGGGAGCCAGCAGGCCAAGCCTCAGTGAATTCCCCTGCCCTCCCTTTTCATGTGCTCTGCGGCCTTGGGGTCTGGCCTGTTGGCCTCTGGGTCCTGCTTTTTGCCTTCTCTGTTGGTGGCCATAAGGGGACCAGAAAAGGAAAGGAAGGAGTCCTTATGTTCCTACCAAAGTTTCCTCTTACAGGTCAGTGAGGGTCGGGGCAGGCCTTGGCCTCCACTGGTGTCTTGACACTGGTGACAGTTCTGTAGAGTCAGAGGCACTGAGTTGTTCTGTCTTATTTGAACTCTACCACATTTCCATAAAGGAAGGTTACAAATCCTGGCGAGATTGTGCAGAATCTGCAGGGTAAATCTGTGTGACTCTTCAGGCACTCTTGGTCTATAACGCCCCTTTTAGAGTCAGTCCACACATGATGCTAGGGAGAGTATATTCTAGCTTCTCAGATTTCCAGGCTGGGAAGAAATTTAGAAGAGGATTGCATTGCAGTCCAAATGTCTGTCTTTGAGGTAGAAAACTGGGCTTCCTCACTCCTGGAAAGGTCCCTGTGCTCAAAAACGAAGAGCACACCCACTGTGTCCAGCCCTTCTGGCCTCTAGCTTTCTTCTGCAATTCTAAGAATCCCTGAGTTGTCTCAGTTGCACGTTCTGAGTTTACTAGAGAAGGGAAAGAGAAAGACCTGGGGTTTAGATTTAATTCCTTGATTATTGCCTTTTCGCAAAGAATGCAAAAGCAAATATATCAGGGCAATTGTGAAAGCTCTCTCACTTTTTTTTTCCTTAAGGAATCATGCTTGCCTTCTTTTCTTAGGACTACTACACTTTGTGTTTTCTTCAGTGCTGGGATGGAAGCCAGAGCCTTGTGTATGGTAGGCATGTTCCCCATCGCTGAGGTATGCCACCGGCTTTAACTCTTGTTTTTTTTTTTTTTTTTTAATTGAGGATTGAGCCATGGCCTTCATGTGAAACTACATTCCCAGCCCATTTTTTGTTTTTGATTTTGAGACAGAGTCTCACCAAGTTGTTAAGTTGCCCAGGCTGGGCTGAAACTTGTGATCCTCTTGCCTTACCTTCTCAGAGTGCTGGGGTCACAGGCCTGTACCACTGGGCCTTCCTTTTGCCTTTTAATTCTTAATGCATTTTGGGGAACAGAGTTGAAGAATTTCTGTGATTTTCTTTTTTTTTAATGGAGAATAGGAAAAAAATTAAGTAAAATATTTTTTGCAAGTTAATTTGTATTATATTTCTTTGGTAAAATATTATTTTTTGTAAGGGCCAGAGAGCATATGTCAGCTGACTGGATTATTAAATAGCAATTACTGGATAAAAGACATAAGATTTATGTGATCTGAAAGGTAACCAGGGTATAGTATAATACTTATTTGGAAAGGAACAAAGTCTGTGCAGTTGTTTGTGTAGTTTTTAAAGAAGGAAGCAAAACAGTTAAAGAGTAAAGCCCTCTGGCTTCTATGTGATCTTTTTTTCCAACCTCAGCAGGGGTGGGGCCTGCTCGAAACAGGAAGTAATCATAGGACAGTGGTTTCAGTAGTGAGAGAAGGCTTCTGGATTTGGCTGAGCTATTTTCTTTGTACAGAAAGAGCAGGTGGTCTATGGGAACTTTTGATTCTAGGTTGTCTGTACCATCTGCAGGGTGCATGCATGACACCTGGGCCATCTCCTTTCTGGGAGCAGGAGCTCAGAGCTCACTAGAGCACTGGACAACTGCAACTGAGAAGAGGCCAGCCATGCAGATGCTGCCATCCTCGGTATATGGAAGTAACTAGTCCTGAAGGGACCACTTGGAACACAAAAGGATCATGGAATAATGTACCACAAGGACAATAACAAGGGACATTCACAATCTGAGCACACCTGAGGCATTTTCCTGAGCCACTCATAGCTAAAGTTTTTCTCTTGTTTAAGAGGATTTTGCACTGTAGATAATCCTTATACATGAACAGTTTTTTTATATATGGAGTCAAAATATATTGATAGTTAACCATTTTGTAAATTGTTGCTCTAGCTTGGGCTGTTTCAGAAGCCAAGGACTAGGATGCTACTGAAACTAATTGGAATAAAAGGAGCCCATTGTAACAACACCTGCTAATGTTACCGATCCTTTCCTCACTGTGCGCCAGATGGTGTTCTGAATATGTTATCTCCTGGAGTCTTCTCCTCTGCCCTCAGAGGTAATGCATGGTTATCGCCATGTTTCTTAGGAGGAGGAGCTTAGAGAAGGTGACATAAGGCGTGTGAGTGGTTAAGTGTGAGTCAGGACCCATGTCCTGGTGGTCACTGTGAACCATGGTCACTCACTTCTGTTCCACCTGTCAGAAAAGGATTCTAGGACCTGAGTATAAGTGCAGCTGGGCCTGTGGCACCCAAAGCAAAGGACTGGAAAATTCAGAATGGAGTCTTTTTTTTCCTGAGCTCAGGCGAGCTCTGCTTATTTAGCTGCTCTCTTTTTGTTTCCTATCTTTTTTCTTTGTCTTGCACTTGGCCCCTGAATGGTCAATCAGACTCAACACTGCAGCCTGAAACTTCAGTCTTTTGAAATATCTCCTGGCTCACATCTGTAAGCAAGAGAGATTCCTATTGGTCCAGTTCATTGATTAAGGTCACACGTGCTGATGGAATCTGGCCAGTGACATAATTACCTGCCTTTGGATGGCTTTCATTCTCGGTCCATTGGTGGCCTCCTTAGGCACAGATTCCCCCAGTGCTATTTTCCCCAGCAGGAAATAATGGTTAAAGCCATTCATGATGAAACGGGAAATGGCTTCTGACATAAAATTATCATCTCTAGAACAAACACATTTTATATCTTGATAAATATTCTTGTTACCTTTATATATTCTCAAAAAAATCTGTAGCTATAACCTCTATAATCTATTTCTTTTATGTTGCAAATGATACAAATGTAATTCAAAAAGAATTAGAAAAAAGTACCACTGGTTCATGTAATTCTAAAGGCAAAGGCTTGTCAGATGCAGATCTCAAACAAACACCGTGAGAAATCTGTCACTTGTCATCGCTTCGCTCTGAGTTCTCCTGGATTGGTTTCATCTCCCAGTCTTATCTGGTAGCTGAGCTGCCCAATGGAGGGCTTCTCTTTTCTCATGGTTCTGGCAGAATCTTAGGGTTTATTCTTATTGCCCTAAGTTGGTTGACTACCTTTTTCTCAATCAGAATGAGGACCAGGTCTGGGTCATTACTTTCCTCAGGGAGTGACTGACTGTCCCTTGTACTCCCACTTGAAAGCACATGGACTAGTAATGGAGGAGGGTAGTTTTCAACGACTGAGATGTTAGTACCAGAAGAAATGGCCTTGAATGCTGTCCAGCAACAACAACCATGTTGTTACTGAACTTTCAGGTTTGTGTCAAGTAACTGGACATTCATAACCAAGATTTTGGGTCTTAGGAAAAGCAGAGTGGACCACAGTCATCTTATTTGTACATAGCAAATATAAAAACTTAAGAAATCCAAGTGCCTGGAAAGACCTAGATTGTCTGTGATTTTAAGCCATAATCCTGAAAGATGATTCTAATAGTGAAATGAAATTGTTAACAATGTTTGCATCTTTTTGAGAGAGCCAGTCATAGTGCGGTTTCATCTGTAATTTTTGATCAAGTAGGAGTATAAGACTTTAAGGGCTCTTGCTAGTGGCCCTCTATTTGTAGTCTAAACTGTTCTGGCATTGAGATGACTTTGGTGGCTTACATATTGGCTTTGTGAGAAGCCTTAGCAGTGCCTAAGATTTAAAACCCAGTTTATCCAGCTAATGGTTAAAATGACCTGTTTCTATATCAGTGATCTTAATAATAACTTAATATGCACTGGGAAATAATTACTTGGTTTTGGAGGGAAGAAGTGTACTTGAGATAGAATCTAGAAATCACCAACCTATATCTCCAGCTCCTTTTATTTTTTTATTTCAAGACAATTTTGCTAAGTTACCCAAGCTGGACTCAAACTTGTGGTCCTCCTGCTTTAGCCTCCCATAGTATTGTGACGACAGGTGTGTGCCATCACACCTGGCACTTAGTTTTAAACTATATCATAAATAAGGATCTTAGAATTGTGTGGAGGTAAAACCAACCATTCTTCATGCTTTCTGCAACCTCAGGTATAGAGTAGCAGTGTGTGTGTGTGTGTGTGTGTGTGTGTGTGTGTGTGTAGGCAGATCGCAGTTGTCCTTTGGGACAAATTATCAACTTAGTTTTCTTGTTAGAGTTTTGTAGATAGTTGCTTTAATATCTTTTACATTAATATCATTTACATTACATCTTTTAAATTTTTAGATTTATGGGATTAAATAAATTTATTTTACATGTCAAAATCTATTTCTCTTGTCTTTCTTGGTGTAACGGCTACTTGATTATATGTTGTTTTGAGTCTTTCTTTTTTGGCTTTGCACAATGCTTTATCACAACCTGTTTTGGGAGTTTTTTTATGTTTGAGGCAGAATCTCACGAATGTTTTAAGTTGCCAAGGAGAGGCTTGAAATTTTGATCCTCCTGACTTAGCCTCCCAGAGTGCTGGTATTATAACCTGCGCCCGTCCAGCCTGGCTTGTTTTTAGGTTTTCATTTGCAAACAGCTGAGCCCACTCTGGCTTTTGTAGGCAGAGAGGGGAACTTTAAAGGGCATTAAGGAACACATAGAATTTCTAGAAGCATCAGAGTCAGACTGAGAGGCCATGCAGCCAGGAATACTTCACACATCACACCACTGGTGGCTCCATAGAGGCCCCCAGTGACCTGCACTAATGGCTTTGTTCATACCATCAAGTGGTTTACTCCGGAGGACCCCAACATTGTGGCCTCTTGAACTAATACTGATGAAGCATCCAAGGGCACTAAAGCCCGACGGCACTGGTCCCTACCACAGCGAACTCAGCACAGTTCCCCTTTCACCGCTGCCTTCTGGATAGGACTTCCCTGTGCCTGTGCCAGGGTGAGGCTCAGGCCACATGCCTGATCTATTGTTTTGAGTCCTTTTTTTTTTCTTTTTGGCTTTGCTCAGGACACAAATTTAAGATACCCACCTTGAGGAGGTGTGGGTTTATAAGAAAGGATAAGTTTCTCCAGTGTGGGAAGAATATTTTTTTTTAAAGAAATGCTGTTTGGCCACAAAATATGACAAGTCCCTACAGACACCCAAGAAAGACACTTTATCTTACCTCTGGATATTTTGTTGATCAGCAACAAAACTAACATTTTCTTAGTCCTTTTTGTGTTAGTGTGACAGAATGTCTGATGCTGGGTATTTTATAAAGAAAAGACATTCATGTAGTTCACAGTTAGGGAGTCTGGAAGTCCAAGGAAGTCTGGAAGGCTACCTGTGGCTCCCACTGGCTTGTGGTGAGTGCCTCTCTGGCTATATCGCAATGTGGCAGAGAAGTAGCAAGAAAAATGATGTACCTCTCTGCTGGCCTTGGTTGCCTCATCAGTGTCAAATCAGTTCCCATTCTTCTTCCACATGAAGGCCCTGGATAGATCATCTGATGCTCAGAGAGGGTGACCAACTTGCCTTAAATCACACAGCCTGGAATCTTACAGCGACATGATTGCTTTATAGTATAGTTCATTATTAGCTAGCTTTACCTTGAAGCCAGCCAGAGTGAGAAAGTGGTGTGATGCCTACATGTGCAGCTGAAGGTGGAGGAGCAGTGGAGCCTGGGGAGATGGTGAGACTGTGCATGGCCGAGGCGTCCTCCGACCAGGGGCTTGTGGGAGGGCACGAGGGAGCAGAGTGCTGAGGCTGGTGACCTGAAGGGTGGGGATGTTAAGGGCATGGCATCTGCCACTTCCCTGCCGTCCCACCTTTGAGTCTTGGTGGTAGCTTCTTTTCTATTTTTATATCTTTTTTCTTTCGTACTGAACAACATCATCCTCTCGTTTTTGTTTTTTATTTTTGTTACAGTATCTTGCTAAGTCACTAAATTGCTCAGGCTGGCCTGAACTTTTATCCTCCTGGCTCAGTCTCCTTGAGTACTGGGATTACAGGTGTGCACCACTACGCCCAGCTAAGCCATTATTTCTTAAAAGTGAAACGGGGGTAGGGTGGGGATGGAGGGAGGGAGGAGTGGGTAGGGGGAGGAACAAAAGGAGAGAGGGAAAGTCCTTGTCACCTTGACAAGACATGTAGGTGCACAAAATGCTCAACTTCATTGTAAACCTTAAAATTTGCACTCATACATATCAATAAAATGGGGGGAAAAAGGGAGGATAATGCTAGTGCCTATCTCATGTAGTAATACATGTCTTGGGAGGAGAGAGGGGGCAGTGGGGGTGAGGAGGCGTGTGAACCAAGGAGGAAGGCACAGGAACCAAGTGTGCACTGTCCACACCCCGTCCACTGAGGCTTCCTTCTCTAGGTCTGTATTTTCCAAGAAGTCTTGACCTGCTAGTTTGGTTTCCCAGAGAGGTTTCAGAGCCAAATAGAAGTACATCCGGATCCACCTACTGCTGGGTTTCTCATTGTGTGTGAGTAAATTGGCCTTCTGCTGTATCAGTCAGCTCCTTAAGCATTTGGTTGGTGTGAGTTAGTCCCCCAGAGTCTCATCACCCCTGAGCAGCCCGATAAAATCAAATTCCTGAGTGTGCAGAGCTGAGAACCAGACCATGAACCCGTAATGACCCTTCCAAGGCTTGGACGTTGTGAGGCCCAGTCGGAAACAGATGCTCACCTACTTCTCTCTCTTTTCTGCTTGGCTTTGCCTTTAAGCTTTCATAAATCCAGCAAGCTGGATGCTCAGTTCCTGGTGGGATTGATGAGAACCTGTCATGTCCATGGATGGTGCTCATGAGATGCTATTGAACATGTGTGCAGAATCTGCACACTAGTGGGGCAACAACAGAGGTCTGGGTCAGGAGGGCTCACATCCTGGAAGTGAGGCTCTGACTCTGACCCTTCTGCTTCTGATGGACCTTTCAACAAAACTGTGCAGAACCTCAGATACAGTCTTTGTGACAGAATCTGATGAAGCCTGCTGAGTGTGCTGTAGTCTCTTACTGGTCTGTCACCAAGGCCTGGAAGAGACTCCAGCAAGGGCTAGGGATATCATGGCATGAAAAGTTTCCTCTTCATGGTCCCAAAGGAGAGCTCAGCGGAGGTTTTGCTTTCTTCCTGCCGGTTTGTGTGTTCTTTCCTTGTTGTCCTATTTGAAATGTAAGCCGGGAGAACACTTATTCTGCTTTATGGAATGAACTGTTACCTGATACTAGAGTTGAAAGTAAAACCAATAAGCATTCTTTAGAAAAACAGAAACACAAGCTAGCTAGTTGAGATGGTGTGTTAGTTGTGGGAAAGCGAACGAACATAATTCTTATATATTACCTTTTGTGCTTTGCTGAATATTAAAAGGTGCTTTTTCAGTTGATTTGCTTATAATTAATCAAATCATATTCTTACTCTAAAGACATTATTTGTTTTATCTATGCAGTATAGAAATAATACAATAAAAATAAACAAAAATAACATTGGTTATTTTGAAGAATAGACAACGATTTACCAGAGCCAATAGTTCTGTTTCAGACATACACTTATTTAGTAATAACTGATATTAGTTTATTCTAAACTGATTTATTATTTAGAAGCTGTCGTCCCCCCACTCCCAGCTTTCACTTCGTGAGAGAGAATTAGAAGCGACTGTTTCCAGGTCCATTCTCCCCTGCCTCACCTGCACATGAGGGGCACTGGTGCTGCTCAGGCCTCCGTGGTCGGTGCTACTTGCACCCTCATCACTCTACATTGTCAATGGTACATTCATTTTTTTTTTTTTTTTTGCTAAAACTAATGTGGCAATCTATTACACTGAGCAGTAAATGAATAGCCTCTTCTTACCCAGTGTGCACAGAATGCTACAAGTTCTCCTTTGAAACAGACCAAGCCAAACTCCATCACATACACCACACTACCCCAGTTCCACTAGTGTGAGTCTCCCTGGAGAAAGACTGTGTTTGTGATGCCATCCTTCACGGACATACAGCAGGACAACACGGTCTGGAAATAATTCCCAGCTCATGCTGGTGCTGTACAAGCCGTGGCTTTCTCCCCTGGATTGAGAGCTGTTAATCCATTATCTAAAGCTAAGGCCTACAGACATGCTTTATTTGCTTTAAAAACTTTTAGAAATTGTTGTCAACTTAATAAAAAGAGAATATCTTTAAAAAATGTGGACTTTAGGCTTTTCTTGAAAAATTATGCACGTGCGCACACACACACACACGTGTAATACTAGGTCCAATTTCCAATTTCTGCATGGAAGCAGCAGGCGAGATGAGCAGTGCCTGTTCTCTTTCAAGAGAACATTAGACATTGGGCCACTGGGACTCTAAACCCCTAACCCTTTTTACTGTCGAAAATTCTGGCTGGCTTCACATACTCAGGCATGTCTGCTCCATAAGCATTTCCTTCTTCATCTTCCGTTTCTGGTAGTATAATGTACAGAGCATAAAATTAACCATTTAAACATGCAGTTCTGTGTCATCAAATATATTCCCATTATTATGTGACCCTCACCACCATCCATCTCCAGAACTTTCATCTCCCTACTGGAACTCGGTAGCTGTTAGCAGCAACTCCCCTTCATCTTCCTCTGCACCCCCTTAACCTCCTTTCTACCTTCTGTCTCTGTGAATCTAACTACTCCAGATACCTTACTTACATAAGATCACATAGTATTGCCTTTTTTGTGATTGGCTTATTGTGCCTTAGCATCCTATCTCCAGAGTTAATGCATGTAGTAGCATGTGTCAGAGTTTCCTTGCTTTTTAAGGATGAATAATGGTCCTTTGTACATATACTGTATTTTTTATTTTTATTTTTTTGCTTATCCATTTATCTGTCAGTGGACAATTGAGTCCACTGTGCAGCCCAGGCTTGCCTCAGATTCACAGCAATCCCCTGTCTCAGTCTCCCAAGTGTTGGGATGACAGGTGTGTGTCCAGTTTATGTGGTGCTGGGAAATTGAACCCAGAGACTTGTGCTTTTTAGGCAAACGCTCTGATTCTGAGCTATCCCCTCAGCTCCAAGGATTTTTTTTTTTTTTTTTGGACAATTTTCTCAGCAGTTTCCTAGCTGTGCTCTTATTACTTTAGCTTTTTTTCCTCTTACTGGTTTTTCAAGAGCTACACACTCTAGGATGAACTTCAGCTGATAAAGGAAATTCTGAAAGACATTCTTCAAGACAGCTCATGGAAATGATTTAAGTTCTTTAAAATTATAAAAACCAGTAAATATGAGATTTTCAAGAGAATATCATATTAGTAAGACTAAGTGGAAGTAGCATTTTGTGATTTATGCATACTTCAATTTAGTTATAAAAAGCTCACGTTTGAGAATGAAGTTTACAATGTGTTTGATTTTCTTGACCTGTGCAAAGCCTGTTCATCTTGCTTTGGTATCCTATGTGTTTTAATGCAAACTTCAAAAAATATTGTAGGTGTTGATAAATGGGAAATATGAAAACAATTTAAATTTCATTTCTGAATTTTTAGGTTGCATTAAGATAAGAAGTATGAGTAGCTTTTTATGACTGAATGTAAAATCGAAATGTTAACATGAAGTTTTTGCTCCTTGGAGAGATTGCTATTTTGGATATCTTTTATTATGGCAACACCAGCCTAAATGTCATTATCTGACATAGGCATATCACAATTCAATTTTCTTACAATGTGTGCAAAATCTTGATGCCCCCTTAAAATTTCAGGCACTGGGCTGGAAGTTACCTTGCTAGTATGTGTTTACTTAGCATTTCGAACTAATGCACTTGTGACTTTTAGAAGTGAAGGGTGAAGCTAACATTGTACAGAGACCATTTAAACTCCTTAAGAAAACAAATTGCTTCCAAACAGAGACGTTGCCAAGTGTGAGTTGACCAACACTGTGACATGGAAATCACAAGTCCTTCTCTTCTGCTGTTAGGCTAGACCTCTCATAACTGCTTTCCCCTACTTTAGATTTGTGGTAGAGGCCAGCTGCAGTTTTAATGTTTCCTTAAAAGCCTTGAGATTGCTTTTCCTTAAGAGTGTCCTATAACAGACTTTTAAAGTCATGCAGCTAGCCTTCATTCAAATTACTGAATTTCTGCTGTAATCACTTTTTATTATTTTCACTGTGCTTATAGTTTTAAGAAAATGTCTGTCTCAATGTATGGAGGAAATGTTTTCATTTCAAATTGATCATTTAATCATATTTCAAGGATGGATTCTGTTTCTAGATATGGACATACTATCTCTTGATAAGGACTTGGCTCTTCCTACTTACTTAAATAAACTAATAGACTTGAGTTATAAGACATAGGGGAAATTCCTTGAAATTAACATTGATAGTCTTGTCTCATCTATTTGTGTTATAGTCAGCAATATTCTTTTCTGCTTGTCCTCACTCTCATTTTCCAAAGGGTTTTGTGTGTGTGTGTGTGTGTGTGTGTGTGTGTGTGTGTGTGTGTGTGTGTGACTGTATGAAGAAATTCACATTTCTGTCGTAAGTCTTGGGTTTCCTAGATTATTTATATAGCATGGATTGAGCAAAGGAGGGCATTTTTTTCTATTCACAACGGTTTTTTTTTTGCAAGTGACAGATACCCAGCTGAAATTGTTTAACTAAAGTAGCTCAAATAACTACAAATTCTGTAGTGAAATTCAGATCCAGTGAAATGGAGATGCTCAGAGAACACTGGGAATTTAGTGTCTTATACTTCCTATGTCTTCTTTCTGCTTTCAACTGTGATGACCCAATTCTCAGTCTGCTTTCTCCATGTAGAAGCCAACCAGCAGCTCCAGCCAGACATCATACTCACACATAACAATCTTAAAGAAATAAAACAAGAAAAGAAACAAAGCTACTTCTTCTATGGCAGCTCTGACAGAATTGCAGGAGCAACAAGTCAGTATTGGGTCACATGCTCATCCCGGAGTCAAAAAGTGCAGTAGAAGGGATGAGAACACAATTGGCCAGGCTTGGCCTTCATAGCCATCACGATATGAGGGCTCTAAGGAGGAGCTGGGACATTCCAAGTGTTTGGGAAGGACAAAGTCTGGTGTCAGAAGAAGAAGAAGAACTAAAAATGCACGCAGTACCAGAAGAAAAAATGCATGCAGTACCACTCAGGAGTCCAGGAAATTCTTTAAAGAGAGGAGTCCATTTTAGCAAGCCTTAGCAGAGTTGCTCAATTAATGATGGCTAAGTAAATGGATGTGTGAAGCAAGTGAATGAAGAAAATTTAACCTATGAATTATTTTTATGGTGTCAGTTGAGAAACTACTGAAGGGTAACTAAGTACCTCAGGACCTGCAGCTGCAAGGAGCTGCTAGAATCCCCAGGCCACAGGGCATTAGAGAAGGAATTGTTGAGCACAAAGAGAGCAGGGCTGCCAGAGAGGGAGGCCAGTTGGGGCTGAGCCTGAGGTATAAAATGTATCACCTTCAGCCTGCGGCCTGGTTGGGAGGAAATGGGACAGGGCAAGTACCCCAGCTCTCACTTTTGTCAGCTCCTATGCCGTGCTTCCCATGAGGGCCCATATTGAGAGCCTTGTTAACTTAGTTCATGACTTTCAGTCTCTATGGATCTGAAGGGATGGACAGAAGTCATCCTAGTCTTCTTTCTCATGCTCAGTCCTCCAACTTAGTACTGAAGCAGATCTCCTTAAATGTATTTATCCCCCACCTACCACAGACACCAGCAGACTACATTTGTCTTACTGTCTGTGCCACGTGCCCTTACTAGGGGCACAGCAGAGGACCTGTGCCCGAAGCCCCAGCCACACTGAGCAGGAAGTGGCCTCTGAAGCTGTTATGTTTATGAGTTGTGTGGGCTGCCAGTGAGGGTGGGAGAGTCCAAGGAAAGGGGGACAGAGTGAGAGGGGATGAAGCCTTATCATGCCATGGCTTAAGGTTTGGAAATGATGACCTGTGTACACATCTGGGTGAGACTCTTGTTCTCTCAGGTTCTCAGACAGATGCTCTTGGGGAATGTTCTAGTTACTTTTTCGTTGCTGTGACTCAATACCTGACATCCACAAATTTAGGGGAGGAAAGGTTTATTTTAGCTCATAGTTTCAGAAGGTCACAGTCGACTCAGGGGCAGCTGGTAACAGTGGAAGCACATGGCAGAGGCAGAGGTGGAGGCAGCTCCTTGGCATTACAAGCAGGAAGCCATGTCAAGGGAAGTTGAATCTAGTCTTTCATGGAAGGCATAAAGCTGCTTATACATCCTTCCAGGTCTTGTCCCAGTGATCAGCCCCTTCTGAATCCAGGTATGGAAGGTGTGGTAAACCCCCACTACATGCCTGTAATCCAATTTACATGCCTGGAATCCACCCCTCCAGATTAGGCCCCAGTCTCCCAACAGCACAGGATTCCATAGACCATCCATAACAACCAAATACACGAGCCTTTTGGGGGGTATTCCAGATCCAAACCACACTAGGGAGGAAAGCAGGGAGACTAAGATTTTAGTAGCAAAAATGATGGGATTGGTTGATGAGAACTGACTATTGCCAGAGAAAGAGGATACCAACAAATAAGCCCTATCTAGCTTCCTGCAGGCGTCAGAGCTGTATTTTAGTTGTCATGACACCCTTAGCTTCTGAAGGAACAAAATGAACCACCTTGTTGGTAAGGGGAGCCCTGCTGAAAGTGCTCTGTGGCAATGAACTGTGGCGAGCACAGACACAGAGCAAAAGGCAACGCTGTCACCTTGTACTTACACACCTGTGCTCTTGGGCCTGGGTCTTCGCTAGTATCCCTGACTCACTGACTTGTTGTGTAGATGAGTGAAATAGGTGGAAAACATTCACAGACTATTCCATGTATTGTGATTATTAACTGTACTGAACACATTGATTCTTTTTGCTTTCCCCTCTTTTTTATCCTCCTTTATTTGTCCTATTTTGGTTCCTAACTCTTATTATGTTTTAAAATGTTCATGTATTAGGCAAGCTAAGTGTATGAAGCACAGGAAAGTATCTGGGAATTGCCTGTCCTCTCAGATCCCTGCACACACATGACTTCTGGCTTTGTCCCTGTGTCTAGGGCTGTGTTTGTGTTTATCAGAAGTTCCAGGCATAAGGAACAGCCAGTGTGGAAGCCCAGAGGTGGGAATGAGCTTGCGAGGTGGAAGAACAGAAGGAAGGTCAGTGTGATTTTCCTTGACGGAAAAGAAAAGCATGATGAAAAAATTCTACCTAGGTACACTGAGGCTTGGAGGACAGTGGGGCTGAGGTTCTGTCAAGGCAATGTGGGAAGTAAGTATTAAATGACTATATGCAGGGAATTGATGATCCCCCCCCCCCATTTTATTGATATGTATACGTGCAAAATTTAAGGTTTGCAATGGAGTCGAGCCTTTTATGCACATATGTATCTTGTCAAGGTGACAAGGCCTTTCCCACTCTCCTTTTGTCCCTCCCCCTCCCCTCCCCTCCCTTGCTCCTCTCCTACCCGACCCCCCTGTTTTGCTTTGTTTTTCCGTTTTAAATTCCTTAGGAGCTGTGCTCTGGGACTCTCTTATCAGAGACCATTCGATGTTTCACCTTCTGCTTCTGACTCACTTGACTAAGCATGATGTTCTCAAGTTTCTTCCATTTGCCTGTAAAAGCCTCCACATTGTTGGATTTTATTGGTTTTGATAAGAATGGCTGATAGAGAGTAGTGCATAGTGTTTAGAATGTGGTATATTCATTAGGTTTTTGTATAACTCAAGATATGATGGTGGCTTGAATAAGATGTTCACTGCTAGCTAGCTTTTTGTCATTGACAAAAGCAACCTGAAGGTTTATTTTAGTTTATGATTTCAGAGGTTTCAGCCCATGATGGGCAGGGGGCGCCATTGCCTTTAGGCTTTTGGTGAGGCAGAACATTATGGCAGAAGGGTGTGGTGGAGGAAATCTGCTCTCCTCATAATAGCCAGGAAATTGACAGGTAATGAGAGAGCCAGAGAGAGGGGAAATAGCCACCACAAATAGGACGCACCCTCAGTGAGCTACTTCTGCCCATTGGCTCCACCTCCTGTCCAGCTACAAATGCTTTATGAATTTTTCATGTTAGCACCCTCATGATCCAGGTACTACTCCAGTCCCCACCTCTGAATATTGATTGCTACATTGAGGATCAAGCCCTCAATACATGAAATTTTGGGGTGTTTCCACAGTTAGAAGAACCAGATAAAGAAAAAGCAAGTTTGAGACCTCTTTTGGTTCCATTATTTCCTACAGAGTTTGGTTTTAAGAATATTTTCTTGGCTTATTTTTGTATTGCTAATGGTTTCATAAACTCAAGGTGTATGTTGTGAGTAATTATCTCCCCAATGATTCTTAGCATTTGTTTCAGTTAATTGAACCTTTTTACCGAACCCACTAATGATACTCTTGGCATTGTATAAAATACAAAATTGGAGTCAATTCTTGTTCAGTGGATTTTAATTTGGCCAAACCCGACAGATGCTCAAAATCTAAACACAGGACTAAATTAACCTGCCTTTTATAGCCCCATTCTGGGCAACTGAAAAAAAAAATCCAAAGTTCTTTAGTTCTTGCAATGAAATAATGAGGGCTTCTGCATCCCCATCCAGAACACTTGTTACTTGTTTGTCTCTCACTAGTCCAGCTCATTTCTTTTGGTCAAGCCTCCCACCATACTCAGTTCTTCCTCCCTCGCTCCATCTGCCAACTTTTATCTCTCCAATCTTCTCCAGTGCCTTTCTGGTCTGTGCAGGAGCAAGTACTGGGCACGTTCTCAGCCCCACCTGATCAACATAACACCCTCACAGCAGATGGCATGGGTATAACTTTATATTCAACCAAACATATGTTATTGCTGTGGCCAAAGTTCATACTAACTTCTGTGTGAGTTTCCTAGAGCTGTTGTAACACATTAACTACAAATTGAGAGGCTTAACACAATCAGATTGTATTTTTTGCATATAACTGGAGGTTATGAGTCTGGAATCAAGATATTAGCAGGGACCTGCTTCCTCTGAAAGCTCTAGGGACAGACTCTTTGGGTTCTTTGGGTTTTGATCCACATCTTTACTGCACATTTTGTTTTTAAGTTACCCTTACAGTTTGATAAGGTTGTTGGGAGCTTGAGCCGTCATATTCATGCTCCAGTTACAAATGTGGAGAAGAGAGGCAAAAGGCCTGCATTCCTCTTTTTATCTGTATTGTTCCTTTGTCTGCCTTTTAAATCTCACTAACCCCCCCCCCCCTTGTCTGAAAGACAGGTTGAGAAAAGATAAGTAGTTTCAGCTGGGCATTTTGTCATCCAACAGTACAGATAGTAGAAAATGAATGGCAGATAGAAATCTCTGTTTCGGCTCAGTTTGACAGCCCTCTTCCATGATGGAAGTGTTTTCTTATGTCCAACCAAAATTATCATTCCTATCCAAAAAAAAAAATCATTGAGAAAATGAGGAGTAGTTCTTCCTTGAGCACCTAGGACAGTTCTTTAACATATAAGAATTTAGTGGGCATTCATTTAGACAAGAGTGACTATTTTGTGCACGTATGAGAAATGTCTGACCATGTACAAAGCTCTGAAGATAGAGCACTGAGTAAGACAGATATAGTCTCTGCTGTCCTAGAGTTGTAGTCTTGTGGAGAAGAAACACATGAATCAAATAAGCACATAGAAACACGAAGAGTTTCCATTGTGATAAGGAATAATCAGAAAGGTACAATACAAATAATTCTCTTGGTTATAGAGTTTGGGAAGTCAGCTGTCTCCATGGATGGCTTGGAATCTGATGGATAGGTAGGAAATAACTCCTTGAAGGGGATATGTGGATAACTAGCATTCCGGTAATTCCAGACATTCCAGGAAGAAGGTGTAACACAAAAGGAGGACCAGCGATGGGAGGAGCATAGAAAAAAACTAGTGGTGCCCTGGAGCATAGGAGCAAGAGGAAGCATTTCATGAAATGAGATGGGGAGCAGGTGTGGGGATGTGTTAGGCATAGGCAAGGTCTCTCTTTTTCTTCCGAGACCAGTGGAAAGCCACTGAGTTTTAAGGTGAGGGTAAAATTTGAGGACATATGAAATTGTTGCTAGACAGGAGCCAAGTGCTCCCCAAATGAGACAAAGGAACCCCGAACCATCCTGCCCACAGAACAGATTCACTAACATCTGTTACAGAAAAAAAAATTTTCAGGACTAGTCAGTAAAAGGTGTGGGAAGATTTATTAAGTAAAAATTCAAAAGTACACACTCAAATAGATTGTGGGCCCTCATGAGAGGGAATAGAGGCACATGCTGTAGTCAGTGTTAGATGTGTTGTGGGGCACATCTGTGAGGCTTGTGAATCTAGAGAAATGAGATCCAGTTTGCAGGTGATAGGGATCTGTAGCCTTTCTCGGGGAAGCACGATGTCCTATTCATTGTGATAACCTCCACCTGGAGTGGAAGGAGTTGGTGGTATCCCTAAGGTGGGTTACCTTTGCCTGTGGGATTTCCCCATTTGGTGAGTTATGTTAGTGTACACTGTTTATGTGTGTTTGAAGGGGATATATGCTTTTTTATTTCAGTACTGCAGCTTTCTGGGGATGGGGAACGTTAGGGAATAGTGTAATTTATAGGTCAGAGGATCAGGCCCAGAGCTCAGTTACAAGCTCTTAAGAATTTGCTTTTTAAAAACCCAGCTCAGGGGCTGGAAGAATAGCATAGAGGTTAGGGCACTTGCCAAGCAAGAGCAAGGCCTTGAGTTTGATTCCCTGGCACCAAATAAGCCAGATGTGGAGATACAAGCCTGAAATCCCAGCACTTGGGAGGCCGAGGCAAGAGGACTGCTGTGAATGCAAAGCCAGCTTGTGCTACATAGTGAGTTTGGGAACACACAAGACCCTGTGTCAGAAACGAACAAATGAGGAAAACAACAATGATAACAAAAAAGACCCCAACTTATATCCGGAAGCTTCAGCCTTTTTAAAAATATAATTTTGAAATTATAATTTTCCTTACCTTTTATACCTATCCTTATTTCTAGCCTACCCCAATATGGACATCTGCTCTTTAAAAAGTTTGCTCTGATAGAGAACGCACTAGACTTGACCTAATAATGTTATAAAGTCCAAACAGAGGTCCAGTTGGTCTAGGGTAGTGACAGTTATGGCTGTGGAAGAGAAGTCAGTAAAGTCAGGTAGGCAGGTTCATGGGGTCACTTGATTTGGGGGCTGGCAGTGGTACATATATGTCTTTTGAGATGCAGAATTTTATCTTTAATATGGAAGAGAAAGTGGTTGCATTAGATTTGTTGGTAGCAACAGGGTTCTGTTCTAGAGGTTTGTTGTGTTTCAGAATAAACCAGGCTTTATTAGAGCTAGGTTGGGGTGAGAATTAGTCTTGCCTCAGTGTTAGTGCAACATTTGAAATTTCATATATTTTCGTAGTCTTAAACTCTGGAATTTTGATAAAATATGCACAAAAGACCGGTATACTCTGTACACCAAGATGAGGGATGCTTAGGTGATATTTTCCTTGCCTTTTTCATAGACTAAAATTCGAGAATTAAGGAACTGGATGGTATCAACTTAAGCATTATGCCCAAATACTATGCCTGTTGTTGATTCTTTCCCATACAGAATGCCACAAAAATGTCAGGAAAAAAAGATTAAGCAGCATAATCCCATGGGGGTAAAGAAAACAGGCAGCAAAACGATTGATACAAGAGATAGTAAGCAAAAATTTGAGATATAGGAAGCAGATGGATGAATAGCAACTGACTTAAGTTTTAGCCTTTTCTATTTAAATTCTACAACCAACAGTGAGCAAGAGGATTGGCACCACAAAATCATAGACAGGCTTGGGTATAAATGACACTGGATGCTTTTGGAGGTAGGGCTAATTGAAAGATTAGCTTAGGAAGGCTCCCTTCATCTTTTTCCTTTATTTTTGATGGTACCTGGAGAGTGAAAACTGGGGAAGAGGCTAACAGAATTTTGACAATGTCTGTAAACTTAAACAAACAAACAAAAAATCAACAACACATGGAATAGACTAACAACAAAAATTGCCTGGTACAAAATATTAATGAAGTTGAGAAATTCTAGGATAAGTGAAAATCCAAGTTGAGATTTCCCACTCCTGTACCCAGCAGAGGCATGTGTCTGATACAAACAGTGCAAGCATGGAAGAATATTCTGTTGGGAAATTAACTAGCAAAACAAAAACTACTTGACAGCTACAGGTCCCCCAATAATATGACAGAGACAGTTCTGTTATTGTTCTCTCAGAAACTCCATTCATCTTTTTGTGACTCTCTTGTAAATGTGAATGAATAGCCAAATATCACTAAGTAGGTATAAAAATGAAGAGAAAAAAGGAGCAATTGAGAAGAAAAAGAAGTGGTACAAGGAATGGAAGAAAATGTCAAAATACATTCACTAGTATATTTGAGAGAGGTAAGAGATGCCATTGTACTCCTTAAACTAGAATAGTATGCTACAAATAAGAAAGGGTTATTAGGAAAATAGAAAAAATTATTGAAAATTTAAAATGTAAGAGCAGGAATCAAAATGAATGGTTGGAAAGTCAAGTTGACAAATTCCTAGAAAGTGGAAGAGAAGTATCAAGAGATGGGAGAAGAGAGAGAGAGGATAGAAATGGAAGGAAAATCCAGAGGCAGACTTTGAATTATAGAGATTCCCAAAGGAACAAAATCAGAAGAGAGAAAAAGAACATTTATCTGAAGAGTATTATTGCAAGAGTCCAGTGAGAGTCCTATTTAGGAATTGCATGTCATTATGAAATTTTATACTAGGAATAAAGAAAAATCTTATGAAGATTTGCTTCATCACAAAGGAGATTAGACGAAGAGGGAAGAAAGTAGAGATTCAAGTCAGGGATCCAGCAAGTAAAGAGGAAAAGGAAGTTTTGTATTTGATGTACACAGTAGGGCCATGGAATATGGATGAGGTACCCTCATGAGGATGTCTTAAAAACCTAAAACTGTATAAAATGCTATCTACTAAAAGAGAAATTTTAGAGCCTTATAGGAGGTTGGGGATACATAAATGAAAATCATGTAGCGAATAAAGTAAATGAAAAAAGAGGCAAAGACAGAGGAAAAAGAATGAGTAGAAATTGATTCTGATTGTACATGTAGAGAGTACCTGCATTGCGCCGGCACTGTCTTACTTGCTAGTGTATGATTCCTCATGTAACCTCACTGTAACTCCAGGAAGGAGGTGTGAATACTGTTTATAATTGAAAATAATTTGAAAGTTCACATAGTTGGTGCCTATTGGGAGGCAGAATTTGAACCAAGGCTTTCTGGGTTCGTGTTCATAATAATATAAATGTATTATGTTGCTCTAATCAAAATAGTGATGTCACTCCCAGATACAGGATGGAAATGGGCAGAAGAGGGGTAACCGCTCAGTTGTACTCTTTTGGAAGTATGAAGTAGTGGATGACATCCAAATGGAAAAATCAAATGGGACATAACAATGAAGGATTTAACCTAAACATATGGAGCATAGTGGTGCACACCTACAATCCCAGCACTGTGGGAGGCTGCCGCAAAAGGATCATAAGTTTGTGCCCAGTCTGAGCAATTTAGCAAGTCAGGCTGAGGATGTAGTTCAGATCAAAGGCCCTGGGCTCAGTCTCCAGTACAAAAAAGCCAAACCAAACCAAGCCAAACCAAAAAATCCCAACACAAGGACAAGGAGAGTTAAGGGGTAGAGTAATGGGCTACTGTCTTTTCTTTTTCACTTTATAGTACCATTTGCCTTATTTTTTAAAAAACAACATACATATACATATGTTTTAGTTTGACTAGGAGAAAACCAGTTATATGTGGTGAAAAGAACACAAGAGCTCATTAGCCTGTAGTAGCAGCTCCGTTGTGACCTAAGCTTCGATGCATGAAGATTCTTTATCCCCAATCACAGAGAGGTTTCACTCACCTTTCTTTTGTATTCATGATTGAAACCACTGAGCTTTTGTTGTCTATGGGAAGGTTTGTGAGGTGTTCCAGAATGGTTTATTTGTGGTCAAAGGTAAGCCCAAATCATGCTGAACTGGTGTATAATAAGGGTCTGCTGTATATGGATTATTTCAATCAAAAAAGTTTCTTCTTGGCTTGGGTTCATAGATTTGGTTAGACAATGTCAGCATCAAAGTTGAGGGGCCACTTGCCATTTTAGGATTAAGTGTGGTTTTGTGAGATCATCAGTGGAGAAGGCACTGGGGTTATATTTCTCTTTTATGAGTATTGCTTCCTGCAGCTTTTTTTTTTTTTGTTCTTTATCCACCGAAAGAAAAATCACTGTTAATCAATACTAAGAGGAAAATGCATTGACTTTTCTGTTGCCCTTTTGGAAATCAAGAGAGGAGCAATTCATGTCCCAGCAATAATTCTTATGTATGTTCTGAATCCCTATGGCATTACTCACTGGTGAATGACCCGAGTCAGAATGCTGGTTGGAGTGAGCTCAGCCGGGGATGGAGAGACAGGTTCAAGGTGACAGGAATTCTCCATTCCTTGCCGTGAACGACCAGCAATCTGTTTTGCTAGGAACAATCTTCCAAAATAGATATGTTTCTGTTTAGCTGGATAAAGTCTGGAAAACTCTTGTCAATTTTTTTTCATGCTTGTGATTTCCTTAGTGATGTCATAACATAATTAAAATAATGATTTAGCAGTGATTGGGGAATTAGGAATTTCAAGGATTCAAATAATCTGTTGGGATAACTCTCCTTTGTGGGGCGTTAATGGAGTTCAATATTTGACCATTTGGAATGGGAGTTGGGAGGGGCATGGCTGTGATGCCCCACCTTTATTTTAATTACGGATTTAGAGAAGCAGCAAGTTGAAGAACCCCTTTTTAATTTATGTCAACTTCTTGTAGGGATAAAGAATGCATATGTCAATCACATCTTCAAAGAAATCTTTGCTTCTCAAATGATTACCGTCTACAGGGCTATTATTTGAAGATAATAAGCACCACACAACATATGTTCTTGGAACAAACACTGATGCCTTTTTGTTCCTCTTTGCACTCTCAGATGTAGAAAACAGGCAGCAGGCTTGGCTGTGGCAATATCAGTGAGGATCTTTGCTAGGGGCTGGGGACGAGGTATGGCTGATGTAGTCAGATTTAGGAAAGCAATTTGCACTTTCCTCCTTCTGTCCTGTCATGTTACAAAGGTGAAGATCCCAGGCCTGGGGCCCCTTGCCACTACCATCTCCTGCCCCCCCCCCCCCCCCCCCCCCCCCCCCCCCCCCCCCCCCCCCCCCCCCCCCCCCCCCCCCCCCCCCCCAGTAGGCCAATCTGTGGCCTTCACGGCCACTGCAGCAGCTGCAGGGATGTCTGGTTTGCATTGGTGGAAGTACCAGCCCTGACCAGCCTGGTGTTTCTGTAGGTTTTGTTAAGGACTGCTAGCTGAACGATTTATATTTATCAGATGATGTTGCTCCATTTTATTTTCTCATCATAGTAATGAAAGTATCATCTTATGCTTATGCCAAATACCTGCCTAAAGGTACCACATCACATTTTAGGGGACTGGCTGGCTGAACCAATGGCAGAATACATCAGAAAGACATGTTGATTCAGAAGACAGGAGAAAGTGTGCGCACAAAGCCGCGGGGTTCTATCTTCCATTATCTGAAAGCTCCTCCAGGATGGAAATCAATAACAGGAGTAAATGGACTACACTGCTTTAAAGTCCACAGTCTGCTGTGCACGGCATAATCTTATTTCCATCAGTGTGATACCAACGATATTAAGCAGTAATTTTCTGTATGAAACGTGTTTTGTTGAAAGAGTGAAAAGCAAATGAGTTTTTAAAGAGATCTAACCTAAAAAATAAAGTGCTAATGCATTTGAAGCCTAAGCAGACCTGACTGTAGACTGGTCATATTGTATTCCTATAATTTATGGTAAACAGTGTATTTTATACCATTATTAAAAACATGAATTATTTTTTCTGCTTCTTCTCTGCCTGTTGGTGCTGCTGCTGGTGGTTTTCCTCCTCTTCCTTCTTCTCCCCCTCTTTCTCTCCTCCTTCTAACAAAGAAGAGACATTAAGAGAAAAGCTCTAGAAGGGTCATTTATGGCTTCCATTCTTCAGGCAGGACTTCTCCAGTGAGGGGGAGTTTATCTGAGCCACCAGGGCCCCCTTTTCCAGAGATGTAGGTTCAGTAGATAAAGGGGCCCACCCGCCTGGATATTAATCAAATGTTGCAGGTGCTCATGAAGCAGCGTCTCTAGGCACTACATTACAGGGAAAACAAACACGCGAACGATTTCCTCTAAACATTATCTAATATCAACAGTTGTCACATGTCTCAAGTTTTCAGATTTTTGCACACTCAGGAAAGATTTGCTTTATTATTATTATTATTATTATTATTATTATTATTATTATTTGAGACAGGGTCTCCCTCTGTAGTCCAAGTTGTTACTGAACTCGGTTTGGAGCTCAGGCTGGCCTAGAACCCATGCCAATCCTCATGCCTCAGTTTAGAAGGTCTTCTTTTCTTTCTTTTTTCTTTTCTTTTCTTTTCTTTTCTTTTCTTTTCTTTTCTTTTTTTTGAGGCAGGGTCTCACTCTGTAGCTCAGGCTGGTCCTGAACTCACCATGGAGCCTAGGCTGGCCTTGGACTCACAGCAATCCTCCTCTCTCAGCCTCTCAAACTGATGGGATTACAGACATGCGCCACCACGCCCGGCTTATGTGGTGCTAGGAAATCGAACCCAGGTAATTAGTGCTTGCTGGGCAAGCCCTTTAACCTCTGAGTCATTCCTCCAGACCCAAGATTTGCTTTTAAAGCGTGAAGAATAAGCTATAGTCAGGGATGGTGGCAGTATATACCTGTAATCCCAGCTATTTAGGAGTAAGACCTCTCAAAATTAAAAAAAAAGAGAGAGCTGGTAGAATGCTCTTGGATTTAATCCCCAGGTTGGGGATGTGGGGGTGGGGGGAAGAAAGCTGGTGACCTAGGCCTGCTGGAGTTCCTTGTAGGCCACTGGCAGTGTATAATTTGAGAACCATTGAATAGATATGACACATGCCAGTTTCAACATCTTGCAGTGGCATTTTTGGGGAGTGGGTGTAAGTTATAATCCCTTCATGAATACCATGTGGAATGTTCACAGAATTTAGTGTATCTGGAGCCCACACTTTGATGGAGACTTCTTTCCAAGTAGAATGAGATGCCTGTGGCTTTCCCCTTTGATGGGTAGTGTATTGATTAGATTTTATACAGAGGGAGAATTTACAAAAATTACGAAGAGAATTTATTTGGAGGGCTTACAAGTCTGAGGAGACAGATAGTCCAAAATGGTAGCATGCATGAGTGAGACCTGTAGGGTCCAGTAGTTGCTCAGCCCTGAGATGGAAGAGCACCTGCCTGTCTGAGACTGCAGGACAGCCAGCGTGAGTCTGCTGCAGATGTCCTTCAAAAGTGATGATGAGGACTGGAGGAAGCCAGTGATAGAGATCAGCCATGTGTGGACAGGAATGAGTTGATGTCTGGAGACAATTGTGAAGGCTAGAGCTTTCCAAGAAAAACCTGGGACAGTCTTTCTTCTTCTTTCCTTTTTATTTAGTTCAAGCTCCCAATGGGCCACCCACTATGGGTGGGTGCTCTTCCCTCATTTGCTGGCCCACAGGTCACTCATGCACACCTGAAAGCTCTATCCCGGGCGTTTCCTAATCTCTTCAAGTTGATATAATCCTTCTAGTGATGACGAGTGGAAGACCTGCTGAGTTCTCTCTTCCCAACCCCCTCTGACTGGAATACTCTAGTGCAGTTGGATTGAGGTCCCCTGAAGTTCATGACCATACACAGCAGGAACAGAACAATGCTGTCTGTACTCAGGAGCCAGCCCTGAAAACCTGCAGCGGAACAGTTGGCATGCCTCCCCTGACTCTGGCACCATCTGTAATAATTTTCTGTGGTTTGGTATATTATTTTGGGGTAACACTGCAGGCCAGTCTTGAAATGAATGCTTATAGAAAGCTGTCAAGATGAACCTAGTATTAGGCTGTAAAGGTCGGTTGGGGGTGGTTTAAATAAAGGTATTTGCTGGGGATTGTACAGAATAATGGGACTCTTAAGTGAGAAGTCAAAATAGTGAACGCTGCTGGCTGCTGACAGCACACCATGTCATTAACCTTTTATGTGAAGTCATTGGAAGAGAGATGAATTGTGTTTCCTGGGATGATTTTTTTCAAAGAAGGTGGGTGGCAACAGGGATCTATTTTTATTAAAAAGGCTTGAGGAGTGCAGTGAAATGGCTATGTGTTTGCAGTCAGGTCTTTCTTATTATTTGACAAGGTATGAATAATTGGAGACAGAAGAATCAGTAGTTCTCCCTTATTGCTCTGGCACTTTGCTGCGTATGCTTTATAATATTTGGGCAAGTTTGCCATTATCTTTGAGACTTAATTTCTCACTTCCTTAAATATGATTTAATGCCTCATAGCATGATGGGATTTCCTTACATGTTGGCAGAAATCAGATGTGCAAAGGGAAAGTAACCCAATTTATTAATTATGCATTGCAGTTAATATTCAATTAAAGCTGTCAAGTGATTAGCTGTAGGAAGTGTGTGAGGAAAGAACTGTTAAAATGCCAGCAGTTGTTGCTATAGACAGGGCTCATTATTGGTATGCACATAATCTTTTAAAGAAATGCATACTGTAACTTTAAAGCCTTGTTTAGTAACAAATGAGGTCTGAGTGGCAGAATTGTTTATAGTACCACTTTTTGGGGGAGTGAAGACTCTCATGTGGTAGTTAACTTCCAAAAGAATGGGTTCCATATTTAAGACCCAAATGTCTTGTTTTATGAGAGGAAGGGAAATTCATTCTATTTTCAAGTTTTGACTTTTCCAGGAACCAGTTGGGTGTCATAAGAAAGATATACATTTTCAAGTCTCAATTTTTCTCCCTAAGAAGTAAGTACTATGGGTGCACAGTGTCCTCTTTTGTCCAACTCATTCCCTAGGATTCTTTTTTGGTTAGAAAAGAGACAAATAGTAAGAGCAGTGGGTGGCTTTGCAGTGTCTACTCTAGACTGGTACTCCATGCTGTAGGATGCTCATTGTAGCTAGCATAGGTAGAGGTAGGAGGTTTTGTAAAAAATATACAGAAGAACTCCCAAATACAGGTACAGAAAGGCCTCCAAGCTCTGTGGTGACTGTGGGAGGAATTGAGAAAGGAAGCTGAGGTTTCCATCAACAGGGCTGTCTGGCTTCTTCTACCGTGGCTTATTTCATTTCTATTCAGCCAGATTACTCCACTAGGTTCAATATAGCCTTCAGCCTCATGTGTCTTTGACCCACATAGTCTAGACAGCAACATTCATGACTCACAGGTGCTAAGACTCATCTCCTTTCTTTTGCCAAGTTTTGAGTGACAGTTGTGCTCTGGCAGTTTCAGGACTTGCCTTCTAATGGGAGATTCCATCAATGATTTGATAAACAGTGAAAAAAAAATCAATGAATGTTGCACTTTCAGATAAAGATGAATAAAGAAAATGTGATATAAGAAAAGGTATGTAAGAGAGTGGTAGAGATGGGGGATGTTGTGCCACTAAAGAAAATACCCAAAGGAGATTTGCATGATGGGTAAAACCAATAATGCAGAGGTCTGGGGAAGATAACTTCATGCACAGGGCCCTGAGGGAAAAGACTGACGGTGCGTTAAAGGAACAGGAGGGGTCATAGTGGCTTGAATATAATGTGTTGGGGGCTGGGTTAAGGGTGGAATTTGAGGTCTGAGAGAGGAGAGGTGGAGAGAACTCATAAAACACCTGTAGTGTGATCAGGAGTTTGGACTTTTTCTTCTAGGTACAGTGGGGAGCCAGTGATTGGGAGGGTCTTAAGGTAGGAAATTCTAGAATCTAATCTATGTTTTTAAAAGACTGCTGTGGTAGCTGTGTGAAAAATAAAAGGTAGGAGTGGAAATAATAAGACCGGGTAGGAGAGGATCACAATGATTCCCATGAGAGATGACACTGGCTTGTGTCAGGGAGTGGCAGTGGAGGTGGTGAGGAATAGCTGTGAGGGATATCATAGAATTTACAGGTAAATAGGATGTGGGATGTTGAGAAAGATAAACTGAGGAGAATTAGTATGTATTCTTCAGATGAATTGGCTGCATGGGGGAAGACTGGGAAAGAGAAAGGACAGGGAAGGGGGAAGATATCAAGTAACTATTTGGATATTTGAATTCAGAGCAGGAAAACAGTAAGGACTGCATATTAGCTAATTCTTGCCAAGGTCTATCTAAGTTGGCCAAGAGAAATTGTGCATTTACATTGTGTCCCTTTGGTTTACTCCAGAGAAGGAGCCCTCACTCCCACCCCTTCAAAGAAGATGGGAAACAGCAATCAGTGAGGTCGGAAGACCAATTCTGGAGAACTAGCCCCTTCAAGTCTGCTCTATCTCCTTAGTTTTATCAGTAGTGGCCAGGGGAAATGGCAGCTTAAGGCTACTGTCCTCAGGGTTTTGAGGGCAGAACAAGATTTCATGGTCAAGGGAAGGGAGAGGACAGCTATACTAAAGTATGCCTGAAATTAGTTGAAATTTTGCTAATAGATTCATAAATATATTTCTCCCATACCATCTTTTTAATTTATCTAATTTTATGAAATTTATATTAATTCCATCGTACTGAAGGACCTTGGAAGCTCTTGGTGTCCCCAGTATCAGAATTTCTTTGCATCTTTCTGTCTTTTTTCCTTTCTTGGCCCAGCCTTAAAAAATACTCCTTTCCATGTCTGTGTAGACAATCTATTCTCCATACGCTAAGTGTCTTGTACCCTGTGAACCATAGGACAGAGTGACCATCGTGTGAAGTACTCCATTTAGCAGTCATGAACTGACTCAGCTTTATACAAATTTTGTCAGAAGGAATCTTTCACCAAACAGTGCTAAGGCACCACAAGAGGTCCATGTGAATGGTTCCCCTTGAAAAAGGGATGGAGAAGAAACAGCATGGCTTATCTTGAGTAATGATGTGAGACTGCTGCACAGTTTCAGGATGGCCTAAGGGAGGGACACATTTGAGGAAGATTGTCTAATGTTGCTTTACTCTATTCATCCCTGGCCTCAAGTGGCATTCTCAATCCTGGACAGCATATCACTATGCAGATGTGAGTTGTGGGTGGGCACAGGGACAAAGTGACACATGTAGGTGATTTTAAAAGTCTACCATTACAATTAGAAAAACAATTTATTTATTTATTTATTTAGACAAGATCTCATTCTGTGGCCCATAGAAAAACAATTTAAAGTGTATGTCCTTTGACAAGGGAGGCATACCCATTGTTTTGTGTAATTACAGCTATTGTACCTGTTCAGCAACTTTTGAGATCCATGCTTAGAGATACAATCAGAAGATGCCTTCCTTCCTGGCACCAGTTAGATGCTACCGGCATTATCTGGTGTTAGTTCCAATGCTACAACCATTATCTGGTGCTAGTTCCCTAGACTCTCCTTGCTGTGAGAGAGATAGGTACTCTCCGGAGAGTCAATTTGAGTTTCTATTTTTCACATATAAACTGTGGATAATGGAGTTGCCCTTTCTCACCTTGATGATTGAGTTTAATACCTTTGAAATACTTGTGGTAAATGCTATGTGATTGCAAAAATCTTATCCTGTGACTGCTCCAGTCATTTCCGCTTCACATTCAGGAAGGAATTCTGCTATAACCAGGACAAGCAGGTGCCCAGCACTTTCCCTGGTAGAATGAGATTGATTTTCCTCATCTGCAAACTCTGTTTACTCACTCGCTTGCTTAGTGTCTAGTGACAATTCACCTGTGTGCTCTCAGCAGAATGTCTGACAAAAATTATAAAGATATTTGAAAAATTGAGAAAAGGAAGAGGCAAAAATCTTTCCTAATAAACACAACTTCTTTCTTTCTTTGATCCTTTTTGGTTTTCATACTAATTATGTGTATTCTTAGAATTTTTGTTATAAGATACAGACCTGTGTGCTTCTTTTTAATGTTTAAACCAATTTAATCGTTTTATTTGTTTCTGTGCACTGGTCCATAGGTTAGAACAATGATAGTTCATGTGTTACTCTCTTCTCTGAGGACATTCACTTTGCTTCTAGTTTTGGGCACTCCACTGTTGCAGGCCCTTTCCCTTCCCGGGGCTATTTCCTAAGGATAATGTTGCAGGGAAGGGAAGGGAAGGAAGGTTGAGTAGCCACTCGTGATGTTCAGTTATATTTGAATTTAGATAAATCATGGATACATTTTTAGTGTATGTACCATTCAATTTTGAGATTTTTACTAAAAAAGTGTTCATTTGAAGTTCAAATTTAACTGGATATCTGGCATCTTTATTTATAAACCTGGCAACTCTTAATTATGGATCAAAATGTAGAAATGTTTTTGTGACTCTTGATTTGCATTATCAAATGTTTCTTAAATTATTATTTTATTATTGATTTAAGTAAGGTAAAATTTTCAGAGGGGAGGAATATATGGGGGGCTCATTGAACCCCTGAAGTATTTAATAAACAATTACTCAGGTTATTATAATTTTAATTGCAGCAAACCAATATAATCCTATGGTATCATGTGAACACATACTATTGTAAAATATTCTTAGACACCAGAAAAATTTTCTATTGGTAACATGGCCCTTGTTTATATTTTTATTGTCATGGCACTCATTTCTTTTGTGTCTGCCTTTTTTCTTAAGAACAGAAACTTGCTGATTTTCAGGGCAGCAGTGGGCCCAATCAGAAACTCAATTTCTCAGCCTACTCTACAGCTAAAGGTGGCTGTGAGTTTTGACCAATAAAATGTAAATAGAAGTCTGTGGTGCTGTCTCTTCTCCCCTTTTTCATTTAATCTGAGATGTAGAATAAGAGAGATACAGAAGCCATTTTATGGCATTAAGCCATACATTAAAAAATGACAGTGTAGCAGAATATGGCTCACAACACAATGTGATTTTAATTGTTATACCTATAATGGACTTAAAAAACATTGTTTTAGGTTATAGTATATATTTTTATAAGTTCTTTTAAGTCCTTTATAGAAAGAAGTAGATATAAACATATATATATATATATATATATATATATATATATATATATATATATATATATGTAATATTTTGTGGACGTAAATAAGCCTGTAGGAGGAAGTTAAGAATTTCTTGTGGAATGGACCTGAGAGCTGCTGATAAGGTTCAGTGGGGCTGATAACCATGAACTTAATTCCTGGGAGTCAAAGAACAGTGAAAATGTATGTGTGCGAGAGTATGTGTGTGTGTGTGTGTGTGTGTGTGTGTGTACATATATATGTACCAGTCTAGGTTTGATGCAGAAGGATCAAGATCTTGAAGTACATGTGACAAACAGGAAGTCAGGTCAGATTCCTAGGGGTTCATAGTTAGGTATCACAGCAAGGTCATGAATGTCTGAGGTAAAAGTTAAAGACATGGAGACACTTAGAGTTTAGTAAGTTGCACACCTATATAGGTGGTTCAACAAGAGAGATATCATGCTGTACTTAAGATGCCATTTCCTTCACCTAAATTCACCTAAACAATCACTTAACCTTCATTCTGGTACCACCATAGTCCTACAGTCCTGGAAAACCAAGAGCAGATGTTGATGAGAACCAAACCTTCTATAACACATCTGATGATTGAAAGGTTGTTTCTGTAGATTTGCTTCTGTATCTGTTTCAAATCTGGTTCCTTCTCTGCTACCTACATCTCTCCAGTGCTGAGTTCCTTAGGATGTGTTAGTGTCCACTGGCCTTGCACCTTTGGCAACAAACACTAGGTGAGTGTAGCACGGTGAGTGACAAGAATATTGCCCAAATTTCATTAACCTACGACAGCCCACAGTAACTCAGTTGCAAACCTCATTAACATGTCTTTTATGTGATGTTCAAACCTCATTAATATGTCTTGTGTGTGAGGTTCCTATCTCAGTGTTTTCAGTGGCCTCATGTCTAGATACCAAGATGCCCAGGGCAACTGTGATGCCACCACATGGGAGACAAAATGTGATAGCAAAGAAGTTGGGTACAAAGAGTTAGTGATTCTAACCAATTGCTGTTAAAATATCTGATTTATGTAATGATTATGATTATGATTATGTTATGTTATGTTATGATTATGTTACGATTTGTTGTTTTTTTAAAAAATAGTAGACACTATTAGGACTCTGTCTAAGGCCTTAGAAAAGGCTGTGTGACATTAGAAAGTGTCCTGATGCTCAGGTCTGTGGCTTTATGATAAAACCATCTTTGTTTTTTTTTCAAGAGAAGCACATGTACTACTTCCAGCACTGTTTATCCTCATTTGTATGCTGTCTAACAGTTTGAGAGAAGTAGTTAAAACACACACACACGCATGCACACACACACACACACACACACACACACACACACACACAACCACTGGTTTTTGGTTTAAAATTGTTTAGTTAATCTGTGCTTTTGGAAAAATTAACATATATGGGAAGTGTTAGATTTTCCTCACTGAGACAAAATCTATGACATAGACAACTTAGAGGAGGAAAGGTTTAGTACATGGTCATCTGGATCTTTGCATTTGGACGATGGCAAGTCAGAAATGTGTGGCAGACAAGAGCTGTTTACTTCATGGTGGCCAGAGAGCGGAGAGGGAAGGCGCCAGAAAGGAGGTGACCACGGACTACAAACAGTCCTTAAAACTCATGCCCCGGCAATTTACTCACTTCCGCCTTCTGGTTTCATCACTTCTCAATAATGTTATTAAATTATGACCTCATCAGAGTGTTAATATACTTGATGACTTTAGCGACCTCCTGACTCTGAGTCTTTAGTCCATGAGTTTTGAGGGACATTTAAATTTAAACCATAAAGTGGAACAAAAAAGAATTTTTTACTCTAGTCCTGTCACGTGGTGTAATTCCTTTCAAATAATTGTTACATATATTTCTATTTACTTACCAGCTAAAAACTGGGCCAACTTCAAAATAATATTTTGAAGATTAGATTTACACTGAACTTTCCCTTGTATCATCAAATACTTTTTATAAAAGGATGATTTTCTAAATAACTAACTTTTAAAATTCACTATAACTCACTCTTTAGGTTATGTAGTATTTTTGTATAATAAATAAGGTTGCAGTAAACATCTTTTACATATATCTTTCTGTGCATTTTCCATGCATAGTAAACCACTAGGCTACGTTTCTGTAAGTAGACTGAGTCACAAGATATGAAAGATGTGAAGAATTTTATACATATAGATAAGTTGTTGCCCAGAAGCTTATAGGAATTTACACTTCTGAAAGAAATATATGAGTGATTTCCTAAACTTTTACAAGAAGCATGTACTATTATTTAAAAAATTCTGTGGGATGGTATTCTATGGTTTTCATGCTGACGTCTCTGATAATTTTGATGCTGAGCACTTCTTCTGTCTGCATTTCAGCTATGCATGTCTTCTGCACATTGTCAGTTTTCTTTTCCTCATATAAGAGTTTTTAATTAAGCAGGTTTTAATTAATGTAATGCATTTTCCCAAAAGTATAGAGCATATTAAAGGTATTATAGTAATATAATTAATTGCTTTCCCGTGTCTCTCTTTTTCTTTCCTTCTTTCTTCCTTTCTTTCTTCCTTTCTACTGTTTTTTCTACTCCTTCCTAGATAGAGGAGTGCCCCAAAAACCTTCCCCTGACCTCTCTTTTTCTTTATCTGTTAGGCAGAGTCATATCAAACTGTCATTTTTAGAAGACTGAAAAATGGCTGCATATCAGAAATTTCATGTGGCTAAACTTGATCTATTTCCCATGGCAGCCTGATTTAATTTTCTTCTCTCCCTAGATCCAAATCTTTTCCCTCTTTCAAGAGTCATTTTAAATGTAATACATTTATGATGTCTGTCCCTTCCACATCATTCATGACTACCCCAAAAATTTCACCTTTCCAATAGTACTTTAAGTGTACATCTTTTCTGTAACCTTTTCTACCATCTGGTCATTTCTGTACTTTTTAAAAGACTGAGATATGTAGTAATATACAAAACTTCAATTCTACAACTTGGTAAGTTTTTTCATATGATGTTTTAACGTATTCACATGAAACAGAGACTTAGATCAAGAATCAGAACATTTTCATCACCCTAAAAAAATCCCGTCATGTACCTGACAAATTAGTAACCACTGTCAGCTACCAAAGGTAGTGACTGTCCTGATCTCTATCATGACAGATTCTCTTCATGCCCTTGAACTTCAAATAAGTGGAATCATACAGTATGTTCTCTTTTGTGTCTGGCCTCTTTTCCTCAGCGTAACGTGCTTGAGCATCACCTGTGTTACTGTGTCTACTAATAGTACACGCTTTTTGGTGGCTTCGTTCTTTTTTATTGCTGTGTGAATATCCAACAATATGTATATTCTCCCGTTGATGGAAACTTCAGGTGTTAAAAAGATGCCATAAACATTGATCCAATCTTGTTTTCTCTTGGATACATATCTAGGAAAGGATTGTTAACTCAGAGTGGGTTTAGCATTAATAGAAACCACTGAACAGTTTTCTTAGAGTGTTGTTTCATTTTGCACTCTCATCAGAAGTGCATGAGCATTGATGCTAACCATCATTGATAGTATATACATCTTTTCATTCCATTATTTGTGTAGTGGTGTCTCATTGTGATTTTGATGAGACATATTGTTTTAACTCCATACTTTGTTATCTGTTCAGCTATCTTCTCTTATAACGTGCTTGCTCAGATGTTTTTCATTGTCTTATTTACCATAAATTTATAGGACGTCTTGAAGTGTAGAAGTTCAAAGTCTTCATTTCTCAAAATTGTCGTGGCAGATTTGGGCTCTCTGAATTTTCATATAGATTTCAAAATAAGCCCACCAATTTCTACAAAAGACAAAGAAAAGAATAAAGGAAGAAAGAACATACAAATGAACTTGCTGGGATTTTGACTTAACTTTTTTGAGTATGCAGGTTAAATGCGAAAATTGGTTTCTTAATAACTCACGTGCTTGGTATATCTCCTTTTTTAGTGTCTAGATCTTGAACATCTTTTGTTAAAATGTACATATTTAATTAAAATGTACATATAAAATGTACATATTCTACATATTTAATTTTTCTATGCCATTGTACATTGTATCATTTTAAATTCCATTTTCTGATTGCTGACTACTAGCATGCAGAAATACAACACATTTTTGGCATTCTAACTCTGCACCTTGTTTTCCTCCTTAATTCACAGATATGTCTTATGGTTGTTTATAGATTCCTTTGGAGTTTCCAGATATGCAACCATGTCACCTGCTTGTTTTATTTCTCTCTTTCCAATATTTATGCTATTTTCTTTCTTCACCATATTGCACTATTTCTCTACATTTCTTCAGACTGTAGTCTGCCTGAGAGAGAATCCTTTGCATCCAAGCCATAGCATGGGGTGTTAACTGTGGAAAATATAGTAGAATTTTCATTGACTATGGGAGTGATGATAGGGAAGATAATGAAATTAAGCTGTAATTTACTACTCTGTATGATCATTGACCTACTATCAAGAAAATGGATGGTGGGTAAAGATCTTTTATGTGAACTGGTATGTCTAAATTTGTGAAGATTGTTGCAGGTGCCCTGAAGCCTCTTCCCCATCACTCTCTCAGGTTGTGGTTCCCTGTTTCTGGATCCTACACTAATATTTGGTTGGTGCTCATTGAGTTCAACCACCAGACTCTTGCTAAGCATTTTGAGACTTTCAAAGTAGCAATGGCTACACTTCCCTCACTGTAGCACAGAGCAGATGGGTTGCTGGACCTCATTGTCTTCAGCCTCAGTTCTCCAAGCTTCTGTTAATGAAGAAAAAAAGATCTTGCATTTTCAATATTTCTAGAATGAAGCGTGGGAAATTTTCAGCATTTAGCCTTGAAGTTCCAGAGACAATGTTATTTCTATTGTGCACTTGAAACTTGTGAGTAAAATGGTATTCGGGAGTGAGAACGAGGGCTTTTGTGAGTAGGTGGTGATCTTCTTCCAGTAAGTAGACATTCTTACCACTTCTGAAGATTTGTGGGACTGAAGTGGCAACCTGTGAGCAGCAGGTGACTCACAGGCTGGAGGAAAAATGCTGATTCCATGCTGATAATTATTTTTGCACTTGGATGCTATCGTCATTTTTCTCTTATAGATTGCATTGTCTGGATACTGGAAGATCCATGATAGCTTTTTCTCTAAAGAAGTGGCTCCATTGTCTTTTTGCAAGCTGCACACATGCTTTAGATGATTAAACAGTTGTTTGTTAAGTATTTAAGGCAGCTTTGACTCCTAGACCTCAAGGACTATTTTCTGGTGTTTCCAACCTTTGGTTGACTGTTCTATCCAGTTTGGCATACACATCGATAAAGTGCCAGCATGAATTGATTATGTTTTTGCTGTTGAATGAATATGGATCACAAGGAAGTGAGTGAGAAGGAATTACTCTTGGAAATTTAGATTAAGTACTCTTGTAAATTTAGATTAAATCATATGAATCTAGAATGATTAGCTTTTAAAAATACTGTAAGTTCTCTTAAACAGTACATATGGACATTAAAACAGGGTTCTATTTTTGTTTGGATTTTTTTGGATGATTTCTAATGGATAGCTTCTGTTTGCTCCAAGCAACTGATATTTTTCCCCAATCACCTGAATTCCTATGTGCCAGAAATAATTACTGTTTGTAATAATTTATTATGAAATAATTATGATTATTTTCCAAACTTTGAATTGATATTATAAATGCTATTTTTAAACAGTTTTGTGATAAAAACATTTTTTTGTAACAACCATTTATGTTATGGATTTTTTTCATATCAAAATATAGTTATTTTACTTTATCCTTTTTTTGTGATAAGATCTTGCTGTATAGTTCAGGCTAGTGGTGAACTTATGATGGAGCCCAGCCTGGCCTTGAACTCTCAGCAATTCTCCTGTTTCAGCTTCCTGAGTGCTGGGATTCAAGGCATGTGCCACCATGCCTGGCTTAAGTAATGCTGGGAAATTGAACCCAGGGTCATGTGCTCGTTATGCAAGTGCTCTAACCTCTGCGTTATTCCTCAAGCCCTAAAGTTATCTTACTTTTTTTTTAGTAACAAAGGATTAGTGTGTTGGTGTGTATGTGTAAAATAATTTAATTGACTCTTTGTTGGTGGGTATTTTTGTTACAAATTTTCTGTTTTTACTGTTATAAGCAACATTACAGTGGATATCTTTCTACATAAATCTTAAACATTTATCTTATTTCTCCAAGGATATTTCCTAGGATCAGAATTCTTGGTCTTAAATTGTCTATCTTATTTTTTGATTCATTCTGCCAAACTTCCCTGCAGAAAATCGCAATGACTTCATATTTTCATCAACATCAGGTTGAGAGTATTGATTTACCTGTATAATTACCAACACAATTTACTTTGAGTCATTCAAGATTTAGAAAAAAACCTTATTTTTTACTTGACAAATAATAATTTGATATATTTATGGGATGTTATGTGTTGCTCCGATGTGTATTTATGTTGTGAAGTGATTACATTGAGTTAGTTAACGTATATTGCCTCACATACTTATTTTTTTGTGATGAGAACATTTAAAATCTCCTTTAGTAATTGTTTAATGTGTATCACTAGCTATCATCACTTAGCTGCACAATCTTTAAAACTTACTTCTCTTGTTTTACTGAAACTTTGGACCTTTTAAATAGCATCTCCCACTCTGCCTCCTCCTGTCACCCTCTGATAACCACCACCTAGACTCTTTTCTTCTATAACGTTGACTCTTCGATTCTACATAAAAGTGAGACCACTTGGCATTTGTCTTTCTGTGCCTGGCTTAGCATAATGTCTTTGAGATTCATGTAAATTATCACAAGCAAACAAAAGTTTCTTTTCTTTTAAGGCTGACTCGTTTGTTGTTTTATGTATCTATGTCATTTCCTTTAGAATTCATTTAGTAATAGGCACTTAGGTTGATTGTATGTTGGCTAATATGAATAGAGCTGGAATGGACATAGAAATGCAGATGTCTCTTCCACATACTGATTTAAATTCCCATGAGTATATAGCCAGAAGTGGGATTGCTGGATCAAATAATAATTCTATTTTTAGTGTTTGAGGAATCTCCATACTGTTTTTCATGATGGTGGCATTAACTAAAAATCCTACTAGAGCTGTACACACGCTCCCTTTTCTCCACATCTTTGCCAACACTTTTTGTCTTTCATCTTTTTTTGGTATTTGCCCTTCTAGCAAGTATGAAGTGATATGTCATTGGGATTTTAATTTACATCTCTCTAGTGCTGAGTGAGGTTGAACATTTTTTCTACATAGCAGTAGGTATGCAATTTGTACATTTTCTTTTGTGAGATATCTATTCAGATTCTTTGCCCAATTTTTAATTGGATTGCTTATTTTATTGCTGTAGAGTTGAGTTCCTTATTTATTTTGGACTGTAGCCTCTTACCAGATGTATGATTTGAAAATATTTTCCTCCAATTTGTTGGCCATTTCTTTACTCTGTTAATTGTTTCCTTTGCTTTGCGGAAGCTTTCTAGTTTGATGCACTCCCATTTGTCTAGTTTTGCTTTTGTTGCCTGTGCTCTTGGGGTCTTATCCAGGAAATGATTACCTAGACCATGCCATGGTTTATTGTGAATCTTAACTTGCTTATGCCTTTGAACTTTTGTATATTTATATCTTCAGAAAATTATAGTTAAATTAGTCAGGATTCAGCTAGAAAACTCCAAATCACAAATCTCTAATCGCAGAGACTTTATACCGGGATGTTTCCATGTCAAAATTATAGTTATTTTATTTTTTGAGATAGGATCTTGCTCTGTAGTCCAGTGTAGTGGTAAACTTATGATGGAGCCCAGCGTGGCCTTGAACTCTCAGCAGTTCTCCTGTCTCAGCTTCCTGAGTGCTGGGATTCAAGGCATGTGCCACCATGTCTGAAAAAACCAAAAGAGAAATATTGAAGTTACTCTTGTTTTTTTCTCATATTTGTCTAAGTATGTCTTGTTTGAAGCCATTGACTGTTTGGTCCACTTGTTTTTTGATTTGTTTCCTAGAAGTTCACAATTTCAGGGCCCATGATATTAGCTTTTGGGGGTGTCAGGCATTTCTGCATGAGTCCTCTTGCCTTGCTGAGGGACTTTACTTTAATGGTCTAACCAAGAGGCGAATGCTCACTGAATTGTGTGCTGGGAGTGGGCACTGAGGGGCCCTACTATTCCAGTGGTGTCCAAGGTGTCTTGTGCAGTCCCAGCCCCTTTAGCAAAGCTTTCCCATCTGTCCTGGCTTCCCTCCCCTGAGAGTGAGGCTCTCCTCTGTGGCCTGTACTTACTACAACCTGAACTGGTCAGGAGGTCAACGGTCTTTCTGCCCTTTCTGCAACTGTGTCTTGTGCCAGTTCCCTTGTAGGTTAAGAGCGGTTAAGAGTGTCCTCAAAATGCCTCATGTGTGGTCTGTCTTTTTTTTTTTCTCCCCAAAACAGTTTAGACTTAGACTCTTTTCCACATGGCTCCTACATACGTTACTTCCTAGTATGGATGCCAAGAACTGTTTCTCCTACACTTGTCTGCTTGCTGGGCTGCAGGTAGACCTTTTCAAGGGGAATCTTGTAGTGCATTTGCAGTTTGTACTACCTACAGTGTGATTCCTGAAGGCTGGGCTGGCAGCTGCTGTTAATTCCTATGGCTTCCAGCTCCAGGCCCATCTCAGTCCACAGCTGCCATTTGCTTGCTCTGCTCATGATCCTGTCCAGGTGGCTTGATGTAGCTTTTAGGCTGGCTTGTTCTTCAGTCTCTGACATGTCTTCTGGGTTTCTAACCTTCCCTGTGCCCTCCTTTCAATTCTTGGAGCTCTTCTCTCTTTCTATGCTAAGTTGGACAGTAGCTTTTAAACTGTATCTCAACTTTCTGGACAAGCCTGGGAGAAGCCAGATTCCTACTTGGCCACTATCTTGTCTGGAAGACATTAGATCTTTAACATATGATAAATTATATTTGGGGCCATCTGAATGAGTGAGCTGACCTGATGAGGAAATATAGAAAGAAAGTATCTATTCTAAGGAAGCAGAGATGAAAGGACAAGACAAGATGTTTATGTCAAACCTGAGCCTGGAACAAAGCAATTCTGTCCTTATTGAGGCACATTCTTAATTTTGGGGCCAGTACACTCTGATCTCATATAAATTTCCCTACGCCCTTGGAATGTGGTCTTCTGTGGCAGTGATCCATGATCTTGGGCTTCTTTGAAAGGTTGGTTGATTTTCCAGTGAATTTTTTCGAGTGATTCTAGTCTTAGCCTCTCAGTATTCCCTAGTACAGCATTCATTCTCTGAATTTAAGTAACAAAAATTTTGTGGTTGGTTACATTTTCTCATTAAAATTTTCCTTAAAAATGTGCTTCCCTTTGTGCCTGTTTTACCTAACAACAGCAGTAATGTCTGTTCTCCATGTCAAGTTTTTATTTTTTGCTTGTTCTGAGTGACCTGTTTAGCTTTTGTTTATACATTTAATCAAAAATGGAACATTTAACTTGACAATTAGAGCATTTACTCAGCAATTAGAGGTTGAGATAGGTTATTTTTAGATAATATTAGGTAGTTACTACTTATTTATTCCAGGCTTTCCGTCTTATTCTAAAGGTCAAGAAATGCAACTAGTTTTATTCTAAAAACAGTATAATTATTATATTTATCTCATACATATATGAGTAAAAATATAAAACTGTTATGTGAGTATAAGTTACATTAAGGGATGTATTTTTGTCATCCTTGCACATAGTTGTATATAAGCACACAGAGAAGTACCTGGCACATAGTAGGTACTTTATAAATATTTATTAGAATTTAAATATTGTGTTTAAGAACTTAAATAGATATGTATAAAAATATTAACATACCTCACTCAAAAAATTCTTCCTGTTGTGGCATTGGGTAGCTAGTGGTTAACTAAATCTCATTCACTTTTTATATATAATTTTACATGTACATAATTATGAGTATTTACTTGAATTTGCTTTTGGCTCTATGGCTTTACTAATCTATTTATTTAATTAACGTTGGAGGTATATATTTCAAAAATTTGAACATGTAAACAATATCACATATCATTTACTTAGTTTAAATTTGTCATGGAGTGTTCATCCTTCAGGATGCTAAAAATAGAATCTCAGCTGTTCTTGAGGTCTCTTTCCTTTTCCAGTTGCACAAGAATGAAGGTACTTAGAACCCAGGTGAAAGGAAGACTGTGGACCTGTGCCAGGGTCTAAACTTTCTAACTATCCCCCACACATACTTTGCCTCACACATGTCCTCGGGTACTGACACTGTGACCAAGTACCCAAGTAGTGGTCAGCTTCAAACCTGTCATCATGCCTTTCAGATCTGCCTAGCTACTAGCAGTGGTAGACAAATGTTGAAACAACTCATAAGCCTCAGAGTTAATGTAACATAAGTGTTTAACACCGTACATGCTTACTTTCCCTTCATGCAGCACTGCATGCAGATGTGATGGCTGGGTAGCTCCCTCTCAGGCATTGACTCAGGAACACAGGCTGTATCTGTCTGGTGATTTTACCATCTTCCAGGGCCTCAGGGTTATTTTTATTTCTATGTAGGCAGAGGAAAATATTATGGAGGATGAAGCCTTTGGCAAGCCTGGACCAAATATTGTTTCATATCACTTTTTATTAGTAATAACTTGTCTCATGATCCCTAGTCATGTGAGCTGTAGTAAACAGCTGGGAAATGGAGTCGCTGGCTGAGTAGCCATTTCCAACAACAGCTCTACACTGTGGAAGGAAACCATGAGTCTTTGATGATTGACCAGCTCTGCACAATCTTTCTCTGTTTGGTTTTGTCAATATCAGTTAATTTTTTATTGTATCTGTCCCTTTTTTGTCTTTGAGGACACTTAACTGATGTTTCCTGAACTCAGACTTCAGGGAAAAAGATCATAAAAGCAAATATTTTCGTAGCAACAACACTTTGAACCTTGAAAAAATAAAGTTTTTCTGAGAACTGTCTTGGTTACTTTTATAAAACAAGAGAGAGAAAAATACAGAGAAGAAAAAAATACAAGTTAATATTTAAATTAATTTTACTGCCATGTAGATATTTATTGAGTGGTTACTGTAACGTAGACAATAAAATAAAATAGTGATCAAGACCATGGTGGTAAAGAAAACTAGGTTACTTCAGAAATAGTGGATGGAATGAGAGAAACCAGCCAGTGCCGGAATCTAGAGTAATTGAGATGGCATAGAGTGTCAACTTTAGATTGGGTGGCTATGGCGGCCTTTCTGAGGACGAGAAGGTGATGCTTAGGCTGAGACCTGTGACAAAAGCTACTCTGGCCTGGTGCAGAGCGGAGGGAAGTATATATTCTTAGCAAAGAAAACAGCAAGTGTAAAGTCTCAGGTGGGCCACAACTTGGCCTATGCAAGGGGTAGAAGAAAGGCCAGAGTGGCTTGAGCCTAAAAGGAGAAATAATGAGAAAATGACATGAAGTGAGACTAGAGGTATAGGTAAAGACCAGGTCACCCGGAACCCATGGAAGGAGTGGGGATTTTTTCCAGTTGCACTTAGCAACCCCAAGACAATTAAACAGAGGAATGCCTAGCTTCTCCATGCTTGTGTGTATATATACAAAGTCATCTCTCCCTTCTTGTAACAGTTTGAACTACAGATCTTGGTCGCTATTTCTCATGTGCATCTGTGGGCAAAACACTGGAATATGAGCCCAGCCATGTAGAATAAGATGGGTAAATTCACAGACCTGGAAATTGAATGCAATTCACCAGGACACAGGAGACTGAGAAGAGGGAATCCGGCATTGTGAAACCAGATGAAAACTGATGATATTAGAGTAGGAAAGAAAAAGGGGGAGGAAGACCAGGTCCTGGCATAATATGAAAGTGGAAGTCAGCTTGCTAGATGCGTCAGCTTAGTTCTTTGTTGTCTAGCCTGCTCCCTATCTCACTGTGTGACTGCGTCTTGCTATGTGACGATGAGGAGCATTCAGACGACAATGTTTGCAATGAACTTTTGGACTACATGTTGCTCTAAATCATGTGGGGATGGTATAAACGATGCTACTTAGACTGCTAAAAGGTGTATGTTTCACTTTCTAACGCTAGTGCATATCCTCCCACAATTTGAAAGTGACCAGTCTGCTAGGATAGCTGGAGGCATTTGATTCAGAAAGACAATGCCTTTTTCAAGATTTTCTTCCTGGAAAGTCATCTCTAGAAGGAAATTGCATCAAGGTCAGGGTCAAATAAGGGCAGTTGGTGTCTGTGTCTGTGTGTGTGTGTGTGTGTGTGTGTGTGTGTGTGTGTGTCTGTTTAGGACAAGATGATTCTGTGTCATTTTAAAAGTACACAGTGGGATGATGAGAAAAAAGCCACAGCAGCTCGGTATTTGAGTAACGTTTTTCCACTGATGTGATCTAACCTTCCTATCTGGACATGAACTGTATATTTAGTTTCAGTTTTTCTTTTAAAACGCCTTCAATTGTTTCCTTGCTACCTCAGGTGCTTGAGAGACTACTGCTAGAAATAAGCACAAGATGAAATAAGGCCATATTCTAGGGTTCACAAGTGGGAGGGGAGGACCCATTTCTCTCCATGGGTGAGGAGTGAGTATCAGTTAGGAGTGGTTTAACAGGAAAAGAAGGTAACCTATGTTCTCATTTTAATTTCTAGAATTTAAAGAATCTCTTTCTCAAATCTGAGATTCCAGTCTTTAGGAATCCTCTTTTAAATGGCAAATAATTCTGAGTCAGGTGTCCAGTGCCAGTGGTGAAGGGTAGAGCTTAGAGAAGGTCAGAAGTTGACAGGGAACATGGAAGGAAGATATCAAGAGAAAACTTCAAGCCAAGGAACCTCTCTCTCCCAACATAGAAATATTTCCTTTCTCTATTTTGCCTTGAGGACTTTCCCCCAATATTTTGATTTAGAATATATCCATCTACTATGCATGGGATTTCTCCTCTCCTAACTATGAGTCTTCTAAAGAAATGTTCTGCACAAGCTGTGTTATTTTGAAAACTGTATCACAATTACAATCAGATGGCCATTTTTGTAATTCATGGCTGCCCTCCATGCTGTGCCCCAATCCCTGAAAGAAAAAAAAATTCTTGTCTTGACCCTGGTGTCCTCTCTGAGCACTGTACCACGTGCATGGCAAAGTGCAACGGACATTTTGCAATTACAAATGAGCATCTTAGTGAATGACAAGGTAGTACTGGTGATGCAAACTTGCAAAGGGCTCAACCTGATCTTCACAGCAAACAAATAAAGCCATTGGAAATGAGAACTCAGCACACAAAATATATCTGAGAAAGGAAAGAGTTGATCATCCTGGGGCTAAGAATTGTTTCTGGTTCAATATTATAACAGTTCCCGAGTACAGGAACTTACGGTGTTTCCTGGAGCTTCATCTTGTGCCCTGCCTTTTTATTGATTGATTGATTATTTATTTGGGGAGTCAGGCCCAGAGCCTTCACAGTGAGCTATATCCCTAGCCCTTTTTATATTTGATTTTGATACAGGGTCTCACTAAATCATTAAATTGCACAAGCTTGGTTTGCATTTGTGATTCTCTTGCTTCAGCTTCCCAAAGTACTGGAATTAAGGCCTGCCTCTTCCATTGGGACCAGTGATCATGTCAGTATTTATTGTCCACAGCATAGAGAAAAGAGGAAGAAAAGTGACTCATTATACTATTTTCTAGCAGCTGTGATTTTGCCAAGGGCAAAATGAGTAGCTGAAAGAATCCTAGGGGTTTTCTGCAAATTTGTCATCCTATGCCTAATTGAAAGTCATACATAACTATGAAATGGTATATACACATAAAATATTAAAAGTCATCAACTCCCCACACCTATCTATTTGGAAATGTGCTGAACTTTTTTTGAAGGAAGGCAGAGGTAATATTTAAAATATTCATGCCTCCAATAGATAGCTCTTGTAGTGTTTGAAGTTGAAGGTGAGGTTGGAAGAGAGGACGCAAAAAGCTCAAAGGGAATGCCTCTGCCCTTTGTGTGACCTGCTTTGATGAAAGGTCTCAGCTTTATTTTTGACAATTTGAAAATGGAAGAATAACTCCTCAGAATATTTGAAGCTTCCCTGGGGCTTATTCTGGACCCACTGCAGTGGCTGAGCAGCTGCTCTCAGTCCTTGCTTGAGCTAACAGGTGATGTACAGTGCGCCTTCATTCGTGTGGTGTCGGAGTCTCTGTGTGAGGCAGTGGAAATGCATGGGTGGATATGAGAAAAAAGCCTTGCTGATTCATATCAGGACAAGTAATGTGACTTTTCAGATTAGCAGATTGAAATCTGTTGCATGCACTCATCATTTCTATTTTGAGCCCAGAGGAGAGCATCTCCCCAACTGTTTCTTTTTTCTTCACTTTAAGACCCTCTGCTTTTTAGCTTTCTCATTTTGCACTGCAGGTTGTCCATGGCTAGAGGTTTTCCCATTGTTTGCAGTGGTACAAAGAATTGTGCAATCTGATGCTTTATGTGGGCCAGACTCCAGTGAGAAGCAGGGCTGGGTTCTCTGAAAGCGCTGGTTGAGTAAGTGGGAGCATGAGCAAATGAGAAAACAAATTTAGAAGTACAAAGCGCCAAGGGATAAAACATGAGATTTTTATTAAGGGAATCTTACTGGGCACTTTTGCAACTAACAGCACTTAATTTTGTGTGCTGGCTCAAACTTTGTGTGAAGAGAGTTTGTGTTCCTGTGTGCTGTTGTGTCACTAGAACATCAAAATCTCAGGTTAGTTTCTGTAAACATCTAAGCTCTGCTTGTCTTAGGAAGGAAGGGTGTGTGTATGTGTGTGTGTGTGTGTGTGTGTGTGTGTGTGTGTGTGTGTGTGCATGTGTGTCTTTTCTCTTTCATACCTTGTCTCTGCTGGCTGGAGCAGATGTTTGGCCATTCATTAAGTTTGAACAGCTAAAAGATAACATGAGAGTTATTGAATTGTATTTTATGAGCACTGAAATAGGCTTCTTCTGGTATTTCAAGCAAAAACAAACAAATATTTAATTTTTTTTACATTTTACCACTTTATTTATGGCAAACAGTGCAATTTCAAAGAACTTTTTACCCCTCCCCCCTTTTTTTACACACATGGACCAATTTTGCCAAGTCAAAATACAGAATTGAACTACGAAATATTTCTGTCGATTTGTGATGGGTGCTTTTTATTGGACCCTTCTTTTATTTGGTTAGTTACAGCGTAAAGGTCAGTAAGTGACCCTGAAGTTCAGTTCTCAGCTACAGTTTGTAAAATCCTTTCTTCCTCAGAGTCACCATTATCACCATCATCTTAGGCCACACTAGTGTTTGCCACTGTTATTGTTGTTATGACTATGAATTTCCCAAGTGCCTGTATGTGTTGAAGGAATGTACAATGTGAACAAGTTAATTGGACAGTACTACATGTAGACATTGCTCTTGACCTTAAGGTTTTGGAGATTAATAAAACTTAGTCGCTGTCCCCCAAGAGACCTTCTATCTGTGGACTGCTGTTTGTCTTTGACCTGTGTCAATTATAGAAATACAAAGGGCTCAATAAATGTCTCCTGAAAGAAAGCAACAATATTCATACAAAGAATGACAGAAAATAAAGTGATTCAGCCAGTATTAAGAGAACTGGAGCCTTGTTGTGCCGGTGGGGAGCCCTCCACTTGTCTCCCTCAAACCTCTTTGTCCTAGTGGGACCTGTGTAAGGGTCATGGGGACAGCATAGAGGAGTATTAATCTGTCTTGTACAAGCCGTCAGTGACTTTATCCTGAACATTGACAGTGAGGGAAGTGAACTTTTTGGTCTCCCTTTTTTGTGGAGAGGTTCTCAGGGCTTTGGAGCTGAAGGATGGAAGAGAAAGGGTTAACGCCAAGGCTGCAGCAGCTGAATGTACAGCATAAACAGCATTTGGGGATGAGATCACTTCTGTTTTGGGAACCTAAAGGCAAACACAGTTGCATTTGTTCCTGTAATCATTGCCTTGTTTGAGATTGTTTATGTTTAGAAACGCATGTTGGAATATTTATCAGTTGGGGTGCAGAAACCAACTTTGGCTACTTTTGCCAAAAAGGAAGGAATCCACTGGAAGGCCATGGGTAGGCCTTGAATTGAAAGAAAAGCGGAGAAGTTGGGTTTTAGGTTTTTTTTTTTTTCATAGAGAACTAAGGGATAATTTTTTTTTCAGTACTCACCTCAGGATGAATAAGCAACAACTGTGTTTCTCTAGAGATTCAAGTTCTCTGGTGGAGGTTTCGCTTTCAGTTGGACAGAGCTTACAAGCCATGGACAGAGTTTTGGGTTTGATCCTCAGCACTGCAACAAAACAAAAACAAAAATCAAAAATTCAAAACAAATTAAGAAAATCTTGAGTTCCTTTAAGAGTGCATTGGCTGAGTCAGTCTACCCATCCCATTACCAGAAGACCCAACCTTGACCATAATCAGCTGAGGAAGTCTGTCCTCAAAGGAAACAAGGCAAGACAGAGTCTGACAAATGTCTACTTCTATGAAATCACGTTTCATCTCATACTTTTTTTTTTTCCTTCCTACGACTTCTGACTTGTTTAGTTTCTGGCTGTGTTTCAGGAGTACTGTTGAGCTTTAGAGCATGGCTTGGGGCTGTTGTGGACGGGGAGATGTGAATGTGAGAAGTTATGAGAACACGTGGAGGCAGCTGATACAGCAGTTGGTCCTAGAACATGAAGCGTTCTCAAAGTCTTCGTGGTGCACTAAGGTTAGGAAGCTGGAGATTGAAGGAGTTGGAGATTGAAGAGTCACTATGTTGGTCCATTGTGCATACATAATACCACAAAGTAGGCATGAGAGACAGAGGGATTTTTTTTTTTTTCCTCCTGGGGATTCACCGTAGGACCTTGGGCCTGCTAGGCAAATACTATACCATTAAGCTGTAATCCCAGGGCTTTTAAACTTTCATTATGGCACAGGGCCTCACTAAGTTGCTCAGGCTCAAATGTGTGATCTTCTTGACTCAGCCTCCTGAGTTTCAGGCATTATTAAGTGTGCAGCATGACAACCTGCTTGCTCTCCAGTGACTTTTTAAAGGCTCCACCTCTTAATACTAAACCATTGGTCATTAAGTTTCAACCCTTGAATTTTGGAGGAGATGCATTCAAACCATAGCAGTGGTCTGTGTAGTTCTCAGATAGTTCTGTGTTTCTCTGAGAAAGTTTCCAAAGGAATTTTAAAAATTTAAAGTTTCATTTAAATAAAAAGTCTTAAAAATGTGTCTCTTCATCCATCTCTTCTGCTTTATCTGGATTATACTTAACACCACGAGCACTTATGCCTCTATTTCTTCATTGCCTTCTGAAGCACTGGTACTAAGTAGGAATTGTTATAGTCTAATGAGAAAAAAATAGAAGCAGATTTGGTGTAAAAATAATGCATTTGTATAAGTACAAGCCACATGATATCAAAGAGCTGTTTTTAGAAGAAAGAAATGTTTGGGAAGTGGAGATTGGAAGCAACATGAAGTGTCACAGGCATGGTGAATATAGGAGAGTTTGGGTCTTAGCACTCAGCACTGCATTCAAATGGGAAAGTGCAATTTACTTTCAACAAAAACATCGTCCTTTACATGGCCTTAATGTTATTTTCAGTTTTATTGGCTTTGCAGTTTTGTTCAAGTTTAATTTGCATGCTTGTTCTTATAACAGTATGAGACTTCAAATGAGAGAGATATACATATCATTTTGTATTTCTATATATTAAGAAAATTATAATAAAAATAACTTCAACGGACTCCAGAGGTTTCTGGGGATTTTTTTTTCTCTTTAAATGGGAAGTACCTTATTCAAATTTTGGAAATTCTGGATGGTGGGAGGCATTTGCTCCTTCTATCACCCCACCTCCATAGGAGGATTAGCCTTCCCCACTACAGGGATGCTGAGCTAAGCCATGGGACTTGCTTTGGCAAATGTGAAAGTAGAGGTTTGAAAAGAGCTTATGGTTTGGCTTGCCCTCCTGTACTACACCTTTTCTCTGAGAGAAGATCCTTCCTCAAATGCTGCTCATAGACATGTGGATCTGACCTGAATCCAGCTGAGCTCACCCAGATCAGCTACACTCTAGCTGACCAACAGATACATAAACAAAAAATTGATTTTCCCTGTTGTGTAGGAGTCCACGGCTGTTAGCCATACAGCATTCTAATGGCAAGAGTTGACTAATGTGGGCTGGCATAGTGATGGGTTAGCCACATGTGGGGCATAGAAGTGTGGGTTTTATTGACCATTGCTATATACCAATCATTGTCATGGGTGTTAGGGCCATCGCAGAGAACAAGACAGACCGAGTCTCAGCTCTTCAGGAGAATGTTCTCTAGTAGATGTCTGGTAATTTTTCCTTAAACCAGTTTACATATCTGATATTTAAAATTAATTTCTCTCTCCCTGTTTAAAAAAATAAAGTAGCTTGACCGATATTTTTAGAAAATGACAGGTAGGTATGCTGGTAGTTGTTATTTTGTTTACATGTGAATTGTATATTACACAGAAAAGCCAAGGAATAGCTTGGCGACTAATGGTGTGTCATCATTACCATTGAAACTGCCATCGTTAAGGCATTTACTTCCCTTGGCTCATGTCTAGAAATGTCTAGAAAGAATGTAAAAATAGATGCAAAAATAAGAACATCATCACTTTGTCTACCAATTTTGCTCTTGTTGATTTTGCTGTATACAAAGTTTTGACTGGATTCCATAGCTAAAAATACTCTCCCTGTGTACGTGAAATTTCATCAGGGAAATGGCTGTGTATGTGCTTATATTTATGCATGTCTGAAAATTCTGCCGACTGTGGAGGTCTGTGGCAGCTGATTTGGGATGAAAACATAGTCCTGGGAAGGAATTTGAATGTAATCTTGAATACATTTAAAAATATTATTCAAATGACTGCAGAAGTTTAGTTTTATGAAATTAGGATGACTGGCAATTAGTAACAAAAATTCACATTTCTTGTTTCATAGAGAACTAGATTGAAATGCAGTTGTATATACCTAGTGCTCAGAGGCTTTAAAGTTGTGAAACCATTGAGGTTTAACTAGAAGGGATAGAGGGCGGGTGATAATTAATAAAAGACAACAAAAATAGTTGATCATATATTAGAATGCAGTGGAATTAGAAACTCTTTGCTTCAGTGACCAACTCCTTTTTGTCCAAGCCCCAACATCAGTGGTCTGAGGCTGGTGGGGGCATCCGGTGGACATAGGCATGCAATCCTTGGATGTCCATAAGGATACTTCTCCATCTACCCTGGGGATTCTGTTGGTGTTGAAACTCTATATCCCGGAGAGAATCTGTTGCTTTCCTTTCTGCCCATTCTGCAGACTTAGCCTATTACAATCTTTCAGAAAAGATGGTTAGCCATTTCTTGAAAACTTTGCTTTATCTGACTGAGTTTTTCTTTTGAGAAAACATAAGCAGGGATGGATCGTTTTGGAGGTGGGGTGACTGGTGTGCTAGGGAAGAGTCTGGGCTGCATCCCAAGAGAAGGATCAATCCAAATTGTGGAGAATGAGGAAAGGTGGAAATCCTCTGTATGTTTCCAGATGTAAATAATGCTGCCAAGTTATAAGGAGATGGGAGAGAGTCTTTAGATATATTTGGAAATGATTCACTTAGCTAGGAAAAATGTTTTACTTCTGCTAAAGAACTTAATGGTTTTTTTTGATTGAATTAAGCCCGGTACTCAGGACACAGATGAGCACTTGTAATGTGATCTCCTCAGATCTGCTCTCAAGTCGGTTGGATTTTCCGTGTTTGTCTGGCAGCCTTGTGCTTCCCAGAGCACAGATGCTGTGGCTGGTCTATTTTAATTACCCAGCTCTGGGGTTCCGTCAAGGGAGAGGTATTGCAATCATGTGTGGGAAAGGACCAAGTAACAGGGAAGCTGAAACAGAATTGAGGGTCTGGCTATATCACAAAGGCCTTCGAGTGCTGGGGAAGAGAGGAAGGAAGTCATTATTTACCTCATCACCCTGCCCACAATGGCTGGGTGAGTGATGCTGGCCTGGTCTTGGAAGTAAAATGTCCTAGGGCTGACTGTCCAGAGAAGCCAGAAGTGGTAAGAACCAAAGCCCTTGAGTGATCTACACCCTGAATAGTGGTTCTCAAAGGAATAGTTTTCCAACCAACATCTCTTGTACTTCTGGAAACTTGTTAAAAATATACTTCCTTATTTCATTCCAGACCTGCCCAAACAGACATTGTGAGGGCCAGCCCTTGGTCTTAACAAGCCCTCCACATGTGGCATTAGAGGACCATAGCCCTAAAAAAAGGGCACTAAGAATCCCAAACCTGTCATCCAGGCTATTAGTACGGGCTATGTAGGGGTCACCATGGAATAAAGGACTCTGATCTCCCGTTCAATGATTAATAAACAGGAATTTAAAAGAAATACTTTAAAAACTTCATTTCATCTAGTCAGTTATCATGGAATGTCTGCTATCTGCTATACTCTGAACTTGCATGAAAAGACAGATTTCCTATGGCTGAGATGTAACACCCAACCCCACAACTTAAAGGAGGGAAAAATACGACCTCTTGGTTCAAGGAATTCAGTCTACGGTCAGCTGGCTCCAAGGCAGGAATGTCTGGCAGAAGGGTGCGGGGAGCAAAGCTGCTCAGCTCACAGCGGCTGGGAAGCAGAGCAGTGTAACAGTGTGAGAGAGGAAGGAAGGAGGGGCCAGACAGAGACCTCACCGCCAAGGTCTTGCCTCCATGACCAAATATTGTGGTTTGGATAGGGAATCTTCCACAAAAATCCTATGTATTTGAGTGTTATAGATTGTTTATGGAACCATGTGCTGTTGGGATATTGGGGCTTAGTCTGGAGGGGTGAATCATCAACATGTAAATTGGATTACAGGCCTGTAACTTGGATTATTGGCATGTTGTGGGGTTTACCACACCTTCCACACCTGGATCCTGGAGGGGCTGATCACTGGGATGAGACCTGGAAGGATATATAAGCTGCTTCCTGCCTTCCCTGGAGAACTAGACTCAACTTGTCTTGATTAACTTCCTGTCTGTGATGTCGTGAGCAGCTGCCTCCACCTCTGCCTCTGCTGTGTACTTCCATTGCTGCTGGCCGCCCCTGAATGGACTGTGACCTTCTGAAACTGTGAGCTAAAATAAACCTTTCCTTCCCTAGATTTGTGGATTTCAGGTATTGAGTCACAGCAATGAAAAAGTAACTGAGATACCAACTTATGTCTAGAAGTGTGTTCCACCAATTCAAGGTGGATCTCAAAGCCAATCCAGTTGACCTTCCACCATACCCACCACAGGCAATGTGGGAAGGTGACAAAGTTTCATTCATAACATTAATCACACAATGTCCACTTGAGTACAAAGGGTTATGGGAGCAAAGAGGATGGAGTGACTCACAGAATCTGATGGGAGGGTAGCCCCAGGGAATTCTTCATGTCTTCACTGAGAAGGTGTTTGAAGGACGTAAGAGAGTGAAGCATTTACCAGGTAGTCAGTGTAGAAAAGAATGTTATAGGTGGAAGGAATATATATGGGACTCTTTTGTTTTAATGAGTGATCACAGACTTGCTAGCCTAAATAATACATATTTATATGTTATTCTATAGATCAGAATTCTGACCTGGGTTGCAGATCATGAGGGCTCATCTAACTTGGGCTAAAATCAAGATTTTGATAGAGTATGTATCTTTCTGGAGGTTCTAAGGAACAACCTATTTTTGTATGTTTTCTGGCTATAGGGCTATCTGTACTCCTTGGCTTGTTGCCACTTCCTTCATCGTTACAGCCAGCAATGGCAGATGGAGTCCTTTTCACATTGTCATCTGATTGATTAGTTTTCTCTACCCAGGTAATTGGTTCTCCCTTTCCCCAGCTAATAACCTAGGGTACTCTGTCTATGTCAAGGTTGTTAACCTTAGTCTCATCTGCAGAGTCCCTTTTGCCATGTGAGATAACATGCTCACAATGTTCTGAGGGCTACAGGACACACATCTTTGGGGCCATTATTGTACTTGCCATGAGAACAGCATGAATGTTTCAGAGTGTAGAGACTATTTCAGAGCGGATAGGAAAGGCCTGTCTAGGCCAGAATGGCTGAAATTTCAGCACTCCAGGAGGCTGAGGTAGAAAAGATCACAAGTTTGAGCTTTGTCTGAGCAACTCAGTGGTTAGGCAAAAAAAAAAAAAACAAAAAAAACAAAACAAAAAAAAAACAAGGTTGAAGACGTGTAGCTCAGTGTAAAGGCCCAGGGTTTAATCCTCAGTACCAGAAAAAAAATAAAAAGAGGGGGAAACACGGGCAGGGAAGTAACGTCATGGGCAATGTGTGCGTGGTCATACAGGACAGAGATGCTCAGCTGAGGTCCAGCAGTGGCTGAGTTCATTCAGTTGACTCCTTCAGAAAAGAAATGCCATTCTCTGTAGAAGGAAAAATGGACGGTAGTTAATCAATAGGTGTAGTTAGGTAGGAAAAGTCTACTTCTTAGTTTTCTTGATTCATTCAGTTCACTCATTGATCCAGAAATGCATTGGTAGGCCAGTGTGAGTCATAGGAGTCTTGGTGCAGTAGACTTGTACTTCAATTAAAAAACTAGCCCTGAATTGCTATGGCTTAAAAAAAAAAAAAGATATGACTTTATATTAGCAGTACCTGCACTGGGTGAGTGGAGAATGTCTCTTTGCAGTTAAATAACAGTAAAGCCTGTTCACTTTCCTTTTTACCCACAGTGTTTGGCCTGTGTCCTTACTCTTTCATCTGCTTTCCCAGTTGAAGGTGGCATGTCATGAAAGGAGACCTTGTTGGCTCTTTTGAAGTCCTTAGCGTATAAGCCCCTGGGCAGGAAAATCATCTTCCTTAGCATTACGAATGCATTTTCAAATAGTCATCATCCAGTATTGACTGGATACTCAATCATAAGCAATATAGAGTTTAAGCTGCTTATAACCTGCATACCTCTTCTAATCCAGTTACATTTAACTCTTTAATGGATTAAAAGGTTCATATTTCAAGAGTTTGATTGTCAAATGCTTCATGCTGCAAAGCTACCCTAAAGTAAGTGGGTTATTATTATTTTAATTTTATTTTGGTAAAAAATTCACATGACACAAAATGTAACTTTTTTGGTAAATATGTGAATTCCAAATTCCGTAACACATTCGAACCACGGGGCTTGGGGAATTAGTGGGCGTCTATGCCTGTCTTAGTTTCTTTTTGTTGCTGTGACGCAATACCTGATATCCACAACTTAGGGGGGAAAGATTTATTGTAGCTTGCAGTTTCAGAAGGTCTCAGTCCATTCACAGGTGGGCAGCTGGAAAATGGTGAAAGCACTTGGCAAGGCTGGAGTGGGCCAGCACCAGAGTTTCAGCAGCAGAGATCTTTACAACATGGTGGTACAGAGAGAGACTGACTGGGAGGAAGGGCAGAACCAGCACACGCCCCTCCAAGTCAAGCCCAAGCACCTGCCCTTTCCAGCCAGGCCCCACCTCCCAACTCTACACAGTATCCATAGGAACATGAGGCTTTTGAGGGGACATGCCAGATCCAAACCATGACAACATCCATCCATTTTTCAGAGGTTCACCCCTTTTCTATCTGACCATTGCCTCTCTTTCTACCCTGCTATTCATATTGAGGCCTTTTTAAGTTATTATTTTTATGCATTTCATAAGAGGGGCACTCATCTATTGTTGGTCTTTTGTACTTGGTCCATTTACCTGAGTAGGGTTGACTCTAGGTGGCCCCATTGTCATTCAAACACGTTATATATCTGTCTATCTTTATGGCTGCATAGTATTCCATTGTGTAAAGGTACCACATCTTCTTTAACCATTCCTCTATGGATGGGCAGGTGGGTTGTTTCTAGGATTTGGCCATTATGAATTGTGCTGCTATAAACATAGTTGTGTATGTGTCTTTTTGGTATGTTGACTTTTCCTGCTCAGTAGGTACGTAGCTGGATCAAATGGAATTTCCATTCTCAAGTTTCTAAGGAACCTCCAGACTGCTGTCCATAATGGTTGTTCCAGATTGCATTCCCACCAGCAGTGAAGTAGAATTTCTTTTTTTCCCCCCATAACCTTGCCAACAATTGTTTTTGAAACCCCTGATTTGGGCCGTTCTCACTGAAGAGGGAGGTGAAATGTCAACTTGTTTTTATTTGCATTTCTCTGATGGCCAGTGATGAAAAACACTTTTTCATGTGCTTGTTGACCACTTGTACTTCTTCTGAGAAATTTCTTTTCATTTTAGCTGCCCACTTCTTGATGGGGTCATTTCCTAGGGAGTTTTATGTTTTTCAATTCATTGTATGTTCTTGATATTAGTCCTTTGTCTGAAGTTTTAATGGTGAATACCTTTTCCCACTCTGTGGGTTGTCTCTTCACCTTGCTGATTGTTTCTTTTGCTGTGAAAAAAGCTTTTTAATTTAATGTGGACCCATTTGTTGATTCTTGCTGAATTTCTTATATAGTTAGTGATCTGCTCAAAAAATCCTTTCCTGTACCTATGTCTTCTAGGGTATTACCTATTTTGTCCTCCAATAAGTTAGTGTTTCTGCTTTGATATCCAATTATTTGATCCATTTTGATCTGGTTTTAGTGTGTGGAGATAGATATGGGTCTAGTTTCATTCTCCTGCACGTGGAGATCCAATTTTTCCAACACCATTTGTTGAAGATGCTGCATTGTCTCCAGTGGATTGTTTTTGGCCCCTTCGTCAAAGATCAGGTAACTAAAGAGTGTTTGGGTTTGTTTCAGTATTCTCAGTTCTGTTCCACTGGTCCTCTTGTCTGTTCTTGTACAAGTACCATGTAGATTTAATCACTGTTGCTCTGTAATAGTTTTTGAAGTCTGGGATGGTGATTCCTCCAGCTTTGCCCTTGTTACTCAAAATTGCTTTAGAGATTCTGGGTCTTTTCTGGTTCCATATAAATTTTAAGGTTGCTTTTTCTAATTCTGTGAAAAATGTAGATGGTATTTTGATTGGTATTGCATTGAACCTGTATGACAGTTTTGGAAGTATGGCCATTTTGACAATATTAGTTCTTCCTATCCAGGAACATGGGGTGTCTTTACATTTTCTAAAGTCCTCTTCAATCTCTCTCTTAAGGGCTTTGTAGTTTTCTTTGTAGAGGTCTTTCACCTCTTTGGTGAGATTTATTTCTAAGTATTTTAATTTTTTGTTGCTATCACGAAGGGAGTTGTTTTCTTGATTTCTCTTTGGATATGTTATTTGTATGTAGGAATGCTATTGATTTGTGGTTATTGATTTTATAACCTGCTACTTTACTGAATTTATTTATTAGTTCTAAGAATCTTTAGGTGGAATTGTTTGGGTCTTCGACGTAGAAAATTCACCTGCAAATAGGAATATCTTTACTTTTACCCTTCTGATGTGTATTCCTTTTATTCTTTGTTCTTGCCTGATGGCTTCTGTCAAAATTTTAAGCACTATGTTAAATCATAAGGGTAACAGTGGGCATCCTTATCTTGTTCCTGAATTTAGTGTGAATGCTTTCAATCTTTCTCCATTTAGGATTGTATTGAATGAGGTTTTGTTATAAATAGCTTGAATCCTGTTGAGGTAGGGTCCCTCTATTTCTATCTTCTTCAGGGTCTTTATCATGATTGGGTGTTGGATTTTGTCCAATGCCTTTTCTGCTTCTATTGAGATAATTATATGATTTTTATCTTTGCATCTGTTAATGTGGTGTATTACTTTCATTAATTTGCATATGTTGAACCATACTTATATGTTTGGAATGAAGCCTGCTTGGTCAAGGTGCATAATCTTCTTTACGATTCGCTGCATTGCTGCATTCTGTTGGCAAGGATTTTATTGAATATTTTTACACCTATATTCATTGAGAATACTGGCCTGTAGTTTTCTTTTTTTTGTTGGGTTTTTATCTGGTTTTGGAATTAAAGTTATGCTTGCTTCAAGAAATGATTTGGGCAATTTTCCTTCCTTTTCAATTTCTTGGAAAAGTTTGTTGTGCATTGAAATAAAATCTTCCCTAAATTTTTTTATAGAATTCTATTGAGAGTTCACCAGGTCCTGGGCTCTTCTTGATTGGAAGTGTTTTTATTACTCCTCAATTTTATAGAAGTTTATTGGACTATTCAGGTGTGTAATTTCTTCTTCATTCAGGTTTGGTGGTTGATATATGTTAAGGAAGTCATCCATTTCTTTTAAATTTGTAGATTTATTGGAGTACAATTTTCAAAATACCTTCTCATTATCCTTTAGATGTCCTTGTTATCTGTGATAATTTCACTTTTTGCATCTCTGTTTGTATTCATGTAAGTTTTTTTCTTTCCTTTTTTGTGAGTTTAGTGAGGGATTTATCAATCTTGTTTATCTTTTTAAAAAATCAACTTTTTCTTTCATTTTTTAAAAGTTTCTATTTCATTGATTTCTGCTCTGCTTTTTATAATTTCATTTCTTCTGTTAGGGTTGGGGTTGGCTTGTTTTTTATTTTTCTAGTGCTTTGAGCTGTGAGGTTAGATTATTTATTTGGCCTTGCTCCATTCTTTTTGTGTGCACTTATGGAAATGAATTTCCCTGTCAACACTGCCCTTTTTGTGTCCCAGAGGTTATGTTGTGATGTGCTGCCATTGTTATTTGTCTCTGTGAACTTTTTAATTTCTTCCTTGATTTCTTCTGTAACTCAGTGTTTATTTAGAACTGTGCTGTTTAATCTCCAATGGTTTGAGTTGTATCTTTTGTTTGTGTTGTAGTTGATTTTTACTTTTATTCCACTATGATCTGACAGGATGCATGAGATTATATCAGTTTCCTTGTATCTGTTTATCTTGTTTTGTGGCCTAGAATATGGTCTGTTATGTTCTATGTGTGGCTGAGAAAAATGTATATTTTGTTTTTGTTGAATTAAAAATTCTGTATATGTCTGTCAGATCTGTTTCTTTTATGATGTGGTTCAGATCTGCTATGTGTTTGTTGATTATGTATCTAGATGACCTGTCTTCTTGGGATAGAGGGGTGTTAAAGCCCCCCCCCCCCACACTATTACAGTGTTGGAGTTTATGTGTTTTTTTAAGTCCAGTAGCTTTTGTTTCATATAGTTGGGGTATAAATGTTTATGATTGTCAGTTCCTCTTGCCAGATTGTTCCCTTTACAAGAATGGAGTGACATTCTTTGTCTTTTTTGACCTGTTTTAGCTTAAAATCCACTTTGTCAGCAGAGTATTGCTGCCTCTGCCAGTTGAGTGGAATCTAGAACTCCAGCCTTTAATTTTGAGTCTGTGTTTATCTTCATGCTTGAAATGTGTCTCTTGCAAACACCTTAAGATTGAATTGTATTTTTAAATCTAGATAGCCAATATATGTCTTTTGATTGGTGAGTTGAGATTGCTAGCATTTAGGTTTATAATTGATATGTGTGTCTTAGGTCCTGCCACTTTGTAACTGTGAATATTTAAGTCTCATTTACTTACTTTTTAGATGTTCTCTCTTTTAAGGATAAACCTGCCACTGTGTTCTTTGTTGTGGTTGTTTCCTGTTTCCTTTTCTAGCAGACCTTTGAGAATTCTTTGTAGTGATGGTTTGGTTCTCATAAGTTTCTTCAAGATTTCTTTGTCGTGGAAGGTTTTTATTTTATTGTCAATTTTAAATGATATTTTTGCTGGACACAAGAGTCTTGGTTCACAGTTATTGTCTTTTAGGGCTTTGAGGACTTCACTCCAGGCTCTTCTGGCTCTTAGGATTTGTATTGAGAAGTCTGCTGTTACCCTGATAGGTTTGCCTTGATATGTCACTTACTTTTTTTCTTTTACAGCTTTTAGAATTCTCTCTTTGCTCTGTATTTCAGTGAAATTTACTATAATATGTCTAGGGACATTTCTGTTTTGGTCATATCTAGTGAGTATACAGTATGCCTATGTCACTTGTGTGTCTATTTTGTTTTCTATGGATGGGAATTTTTCTCTTATGACTTCAGTGAATAGATTTCTTAGACCTTTAGTATGGATTTCTATTTTTTCTTGTAATCCTGTTATTTTGAGAGTTTCTTTGAGTCTTCTGGAATCTATAGCATTCCATTTTCTTATTGATGTTGAATTATTTTATGATTGTTTACAGTCTGGTTCCTTCTTACATTCTTGTCCTCTGAATCTGAAATTTTTGCCTCATTTTGTGTCATTCCATTCCCTATGTTTTCCATGGCAGTTTTCATCTCTTAATGCTATTCCTTCATCTTTTTACATTTTTGAAATTCTTTAGTGAATTTGTCATTCATGTTCTGTATTGACTTCTGTAGTTCTGACAGTTTTGCATTTGGTTCTTTCTTAAGTTCTTTGGTTATATCTTTTTTGAATTTTTGAAGTATTTTGTATAAATTATTGTTTGAGTCTGTGTTGTATTCTTTTAGTATTTTATTTAAATTGTAATAGTATTCGTGTGCCAAAGAACACAGGCTTTGGAAGCTTCCTGACTTGAATTTAAACCCAATCTTGTCAAGCCAGGTGATGATATAAAATGAGACAGATTTTTTTTCCAGTAATGGCAGGAGTTTGAAAATGTTAGCAATATATATGTCTAACAGGAAAACTCTGAAGTGTAGTCAGATTTACCCAGAGACAAACTCTCTGAAACGTGTGGTTCTGTAATCTTACAAACTGTCTTCAGAGTCACAGATGTTGAGGACAGAAGTTGAAGGAGTCTATAAATAATACTCTTCTTCTTGAGCTTGGAACTAATTAAGAGACACAGAAACTAGACAGATGAGGGAAAAATATGTATGTGTGTGTAAATATAAAAATTACACACACACACACACACACACACACACAGAGAGAGAGAGTTTATTGCTGATGAGAGTTATACTAGAGGATGTGGCTTAGATAGGAGGGTGGGTGGGTTTGCTAATTCTGTCCTGGGTCACTCTCAGGGCTAGAAGGGAAACATGTCTGCCTCAAAGGCAAAGAGGAGTGTCTGGACGGTCACACCTGTTGTGAACAGGTAGGCCTGTGGAGAGGTAAGAGGCATATCAATCTTGGCCACTACTCCCTAGAAACCAATCAGATAACTTTCTCTGTTTTTTTTTTTTTTCTGCAAAGAGTAATCCATATTTCTGCTGTTGCAGACCAGGCCCTGTCTTGCCTCATGTCAACACTGAAGCTGGACTTAGCCCCTCTTTGCATTTCTCTCTATAGTAAAATCCACATAGATTTTACTGAAGATTTCATGATGGAGTTGTTGGGGGGAGTTACATCACATATGTGGCAGGTTTTTTTTTCCTATTCTAAAAATTTTCATTGGACTTTCCACGTATGGCTGTCATTTTAGCTTTCCAGCTACTGGATCTCTTTTTTTCCCCCCATTTTTATTGGTGTGTGTGTGTGTGGGGGGGTAAGCAATGGTTACATTGAGCTTGAGAATTTTGTGTACATACATTTAGCGTTATCATTGCATTCCATCCCCTGCCCCCTTTTGGCCTTCCCATTTCATCTCTCATCCCCCCTGATTCCCAATATTTTGTCTTATAGATTTCCTGTATTCTCTGTTTCTCATTTAGAGAAACCATGTGATATTTAACCTTCTGAATCTAACTCACTTCACTAAGTTGATGGTCTCAACTTGCATCCATTTGCATACAAAAGCCTCAAATCTATCTGCCTTTATAGAGGAGTAGTACTTCATTATACATAAATCACATTTTTTTTGTATCCATTGGTTTGTTGATGGATGTTTCAGCATCTTGCATATTTTAGCTATTGTTAGTTGTGCTGCTGTAAACATGGTTGAACTTGTATCTCTGTTATATGTTGCTTATAACTCTTTTGGAAAGATACCCAGAGGAAGTATTGATAGGTTGAATGGAATATTTATTTTCAGCCTTTTGAGGAATCTCCACGTTACCCTCCATAGTGGTTGTACCAGTTTATATTCCCATCAGTCATGTAGCAGGGTTCCTTTTCCCACAATTTTGCCACCATCTATTACTGTTCAAATTGTTGGTATATTCTCTTTTCACTTGGGTGAGATGTTATCTTAGTGATGTTCTGATTTGCATTTGTCTGTGGCTAAGGATGTTGAACACATTTTTCAAGTATTTGCTGACCATTTGTACTTCTTCATCTGAGAAGTGTCTATTCATTTCAGTTCCCCATCCTAATTGGGTCTATGATTTTGAGGGTTTTATTTTCCTTCAGTTCTTAGTATCTTTAGCCTGTCCAAGGTTAAGGTGGTAATTTTTCCCCATTCTATTGGTTCTTTCTTCATTCTGTGAATAGTTTCTTTGCCATGCAGAAACTTTTTAATTTGATATAATCCCATTTGTTGATTCTGGGAGCTATTTCTTTCACAACAGGTGTCGTATTAGGAAAGTCCTTGGGCTGGTAGAATGGCATAGCAGTTAAAGCACTTGCCTAGTGTCTTAGTTACTTTCTCACTGTTGTTTCTTTGATGTATCCACTTTAAGCTTCCTGTGCATCTCTTGTATGTTTTGCTTGAGCTTTTAGGTCATTAGGTCTACTTATTTATTGGCTTCATTTCCTGTAGGTTCTGTTGCTTCAGGATCTATGGTATTAACTTCTGGAGTTTCAGGCCTTTTAGTAAGTGACTTATTGCCTTGTTAGCCCATGGTTCTATTGCTATGAGTTTTAGCTCTGGTGGTGTTGATGTGCTCTGTTACTACTATACAGATTCTTTTATTAGACTGTTTCTACCCTTGGTGTTTCCTTCAGTTTGTTCAGGTTATAGATTTTAATGTCTATATTTAATTAATTTGGCTATTAATTTTAAAGGTTATCTCAATAATCAACATTTTTCTGTTTGCCTCATTTCTTCTGCTTTTTGGTGAGGGAGGAACAGATTATGAACTGTATAAGGTCTACAAACAAAATATTTTTGTCTTAAATTGGATATGAAGGTCTACATCTATGTTGACATCCACATTTTGAATAAAGATTTACATTTATATAACTATCTAAGATTAACAAAATATTGACAAAACTTAGTAGTCGATACTACAACTTGTAGTTGATGCTGCAGCTATTTTACCCTTAACAATAATAGGTAAAGTCTATACCCTCTGTGTAGCTATCTAAACAGATATAATATTGACTTTTTAAAATGTTCCCTTAATATCAGTATCATATCATGTCCACTAAAATAATAGACCTCTATGCTTACCTAGACTAAGCCAAACCATTAGAAGTTATCCACCCTTGTTAGGCACTACCCACTGTATCCTTCTTGACAGTGTGATGAATATTTGTATCTATTCTTAAAATTAATGCCTACCTGGTATACACTTATGATAAGCAGATATTGATATATATATATACCCAATCCACTCTGAACTTTCTAAATGTAATCTATACTAATAGAGTTTTCTATACTGATTGTTTGTAGAAGAATTTTTTCATGGCACCACTAAATAATTGTTGATAGTATAAATAGAAATCTACCTTACTGATCTGTTTCTGGTTAAATGACATACAATTATTGCTTCCCTACTTGTCCATCTGTATGGCTGTATATTATTGATACTTAAAAATTCTATTAGAAGAGTGATTGAAATAGATACAGGGAAGACTAAGACTAAAAGTTAGCATTGTGAGTGTACTAGAAAACAGAAAAGTATTTATAGGGTAGAGAAAAGCCTTACAGAACTCCAACCCCAGTCAAGGATAACCAATAAAGGAAAGCCCTATAAGCAAGAATGAGATGAATTAAAGAGAGTTATGAGTGGAATGGAGATAGTATGTTTTTAGAATCTGTAAAGAAGCTTTTTTCAAAAGGGGTATAAAGAGCTATTCAAGAGAGGAAGAATTCAGAAACTAACAAATAAAGAGATGAGAAAAGGAAGAAGGAGAAAAGAAAAGAAAAAAAACCATCCTAATTGCAGAAACAATACACATCCATTACACCCAGAGAAAATCACTGAAGTGAAGCCTAAATCCAAAAAAAAGAAAAAATAAATAAAATGAGAAAAAAAAATCCAACTCCCTCTCTGTGTTATCTGTATGGGAGGTCTCTACTTCCAAAGCCTTGGATCCTCTCCATCGGATGGAAATGATGCAATGATGCTAGAGTTCTTTCTGTCTGTGCCTTTGGCAGACACGTCTCTCTCTGTCTCTACACTGTAGCCAGGATGACTCAGGATTCAGTCAAACCAGAGGTCTAGTGGTGCTTCCAGTTTACATGTGAAGATGCCCTATTCACAGTAGGTCACAGTGGTGCCAGGCACACAGGTGGCAGTGGTGGTCCTCAGTGATGTCAACTGTCATGTTTGGTGATGCCCACAGCAGCAGTGCCTGCAGCTATGGTCTCAGGTCTTGAGGTTCTAGCACAATCACCTCCAAAATTGAGTTCCTTTGGAATTGTTTTTGAAGGTTTCTTATTCCACTGCCATTTTGACCAGAAGTCTGGATCTCTTCTCATTTCTTTCCTGATCGTTGTTGCCTCTTCTGTATCTTCTTGTCTCTCAGACTCCCTTTTCTATGCAAAGTGGGGTTGCTTAATCCAACCATTTTTAAACTTGTAAGCAGACAGTGGTGTTACAATGGTCATGACTCACTGGAGATTGCATAAGGGTAATAGAAATTTATAAATAACAATAAATTTTCTTACATATGTGACTGTGAGATGCTAAGTTTTAAAGAGGAAAACAAAAAAGTGAGAGCATCTAAAGCTTACTTTTCTCCTTTCATTTTGCTACAGTTTAGGTAAAAGTAACAAAGTCCTAATGTTCTAGAAACTGGACAATTGCACAGTACCATAAGGTTGCATGTTTTGTTTCTTCTTTGGAAAATGGTCTCTGGGGTTGTCTGGATTGACTGGCAACGAGATTAGCTCAGATGTCATCCAGGCTCTGCTGTATGTTTATAGCAATCCTTATTTGTTTTTTATTTTAGGTGTAAACAGGAGGGAAGATTTCCTATAATAGTTTTGGAAAAAAGTATTATCTAGGGCTAATATGTTATACCAGGCGAGTTGAACGAGGTTAATGTTTGTACCATGGTTCCTTTCCTTTGTGAGGCGAGGGAGATTCCTGTGCCTTCTGGAGACATGGAAACTCATAGAGCTTGTATGTGTTACTCTTTCTCTTATCTATTAGCAGCAGGCTGGCATTCCTTTTGTCAACAGGTATTTTATTTCAGTGAACACTCTTGGAGAACTGACTCTAAGTAAAAGCCTGGTAAAGCACTAGCGATCTAATACGAACAAGTCTCATGGCTCCTGCAACTTCTTCCTGATGACCTGCCTTCCTCCACTACAGCTTTTTCCAGGAATTCTCTGCATTAAAACATGAGTGGTGGTTTTAAGCCACAAGTAGGATCTTGTCTCTCTTGTGGTCCTTCTCTTTGCCACTGTTCCTACTGCTTTTCAGGGACAGGTAGGGTGTTAGTAATAGTCTGCAGGACATTCATGTCCTAGCCTCTTCTCCCTCCCACCTTCTGCCTTGGGCTTCTGTGTTCCCTCCCACTGTTCTCTTTTTGGCTAACTAAGCACAGATTTCTTTCTGCTCCTTAGGATTTTGGAATGTGTGATTCTATCACCCCGAGGGCTCCTTCTTCTTCCTTTGCCCTGGATAACTGTAGCTTCACTTCAACCTCTTGCTAAGTGACCAACCACCTCCCAGGAGGAAGCCTTCCTTCCTCTTCCTCACTAGATACAAATATTTTCTGGAGTGTTTGGGTGGCATTTGAAATTTGATGGATGCCAATCTCCTTCACTAGATCATCGAATGCTGAAGGATGAAGTCTTGTGTATACAAGGCATAACTGAAAAGTACGATTAATGTTTAAATTAAAATCAATATTGTAGTACAAGATACATTGCCATTAACTCTTTTAAAAATGCTTCCCTTCTCTTCAAACACATTTATTCTGTTATTCTTGTCACATTCTGAAGCAGTTCTAAAATCCACTCCCCCCCGCCTTTTTTTTTTGCAAGTGTCTTTAGTTGCACTGTTGTGGTTGCCTCCATGTCCTGAATCAATTCAGAACATTTGCCTTTCATAGTTATTTTGACTTGGGGAAGAGCCAGAGGTTGTATAGTGCCAGATCTGATGAATAAGGTGGATGAGGACACACTATTACATTTTTCTTTAGCAAAAATTACCATAAATTGTTGGTCAATAGCATGCAATTAAAAATATAGTGAATGTTTAAATGAAAACAATTATTATGGCAAAAAACACGTTGCCATTAATTTCCCTAAAATACTCAGAATATTTCTGCTTACTTTGAACACACTTATCCCATCTTTTTTGGCAATGTGTTTTGTTTTTACTGTAATTTTTTCCCATTTTATTGATATGTATAAGCACAAAATTTAAAGCTTACAAAGAAGTTGAGCATTTTGTGCACATACATATCTTGTCAAGGTGACAAGGACTTTCCCACTCTCCTTTTGTCTGTAATTTTTTTAAAAAAATTAAACAATAAGTGTGTTTTCTGATCATCACTTATGTGCTCACTGTTGTACTCCTAGTACCAAGCACATTGTCGACTCTCAACAAACAATTGTCAAATGAGTGAGTGAACATAAATTTTTATCTTGAAGGAATAATAGACTATAAAACAGAAAATTAAGTATGATGTGGTGTAAGTACTATATATTCTAGAAGAAACATGGATCCTATGGAAGCATATGTGCAGAGTTCCTACCTCAGACTTAGGGATGGTCAGAAAAGAAGTGAAAGTAGTGAATCATATAGGTAGAAAGCACTAGCTCTAGAATCAGGAAATCTGTGCTCAAATTCTGGTTTACCCATTCTTGGTTGAGTATTCCTTGGCAAAGTTAATTCTTCATAGCCCTGTCTGATAATTTGTAAATAGTAAGCCTATCATAAGCCAGACTGAAGTCTGAAGCCTTGTTACACTTGTGCTGGTGTGTTAGTTGTTTATGGCTGGGTAGTGATTTACTGCTAAAGTTAAATGTATTGTGAAACAAACTTCTGTTATTCCAAATAGTTTCTGAGGAATCCAGGAGTGCCTTAGCTGGCTGGTTCTGGTTCAGGGTTTCCCACGAGGTTGTGGTTAAGTTTTGGCTGGAGCTGTAGTCTCTGAAGTCTTGACTAGGGGTCCAGGGAATTCAGTGTGTATCTCTTGTCAAGAGGCTTCATTCAGCTTCTTACCTAGTGGGTCTCTCCATAGGGCTGTTTATGATAAAACTTGCACAGAAGAGTGATCCAAGAGGAAAGAGCCCCTGATGGTTCTTTATCATCTAATCTCAGAAAGGAATTACCATCATTCTGTCAAATCCTATTGGTCATAGAGACAAGTGGTGACTAACACTAGTACAATGTGGGATACTAAAAAGAAAATTGTTGGGCACCATATTGGAAGCTAGCTACCTAGGTTATCAGATCGCAAGGACATCGGCTATTGGTCCTTGCTTCAACTTGCTGAGATTGCTTTGAAAATAAGTTGTCAGGCTCGAGCTCATGGGTCAGTAGTTTGAGTACAAAGTGAACTTATACTCTGACATTGCTGATTTAGAGTTTGTACCTGACTGCATCAGATTATCAAGGGAATAGTGAGAACTGTCTTACATGTAAAAGACCTCTTTTTGTTTCATTTAAATTTTTTATGCACTTGAATTTTATTATATTTATTTTATTCTTAACTGACAACTTACATATACTTACGGGATTCATCGTGATGTTTTGTTACATATATGTGGAATGGTTAGCATACTCACTACCTCAAACATTTGTTGTTTTTTTTTTGGGGGGGTGAGAATATTTAAAATCCTTTTTAAAAAGCTAGTTTGAGATTATATAATGAATCATTATTAGTTGTGATAACCTTAAGAAGGGCCCAGGAGGAAAAATCGGAGGAACCAAATGGGATCCTCACTCCTGTCCAGAGCTATGAAAGGCTGAGGTTGCCATCATGGGTCCTTGGTGGTTACATTTTCATGGCTGCTTCTGAGAGTCCTGCTCTGAAAATAGTCTTCATTTGTGGGGCACCGTGTCTTTTCCTTCACTGGAGATGACTTGTGCATTTTTCCTGTGAATGATGACCACTGTTAGTTTTCTATCTTTGCCAATCCCTGACAGTCACATACCACCTCATGAGTTAGTTATGAGGCTGTAGCAAGTTAATGCACAGAAAGTGCTTGGCACATTGCCCAGCATAGAACCTTCCCAAACACCTTCAGTACTGACAGTTGGTGTATGAACTTTAAGAGCCATCAGCAGCTGGGTCCTGAAAGCAGGAACCAACGAAGCAGGAGGGAGAATATTCCAGAAGGAAAAGATGTGAGAAGGCCTAGAAGCAAGAAGGTGCAAGATAGAGAGCTAGGGGGTTTAAAGACTTTCTGGAGTGTTTGATAGGAGGAGGCGCAGCAGAAGATGGTGGTGGGGAACCCACAAAAGAAGCCAGAAGCGTAAGCAGGGGCAGACCAGGTTTCTCTTGATTCTGAAGGTTGTAGGGAATTTTTGAAAAGCAGTTGTCAAGATTTGCATGAAGTTGTGTAATGGTTCCTGTCGCGTTCTAATTTCTTAATAAATTCTGAGTTTGTGTCTCAAAAATAAAACAAACACTTGACACTGTGGCTCCATTGTCATTTAATTTATATACCTGATTAGCCAGTGTTCCAGATCCTGTCTTTACCTGATGTTTAAGAAATGGGATTAAGTATTTTTCTGTGAGAAAATTGAAAATTTCATTGAGTGAAGACTGCTCAGCTCCATGCTGCAGGACTTGTGTGTAATCGATACACGATATTAAGTTTCTTAATCTAGCAAGTCTTTAGATCTTAGCAGCTGGGGGACACAACAGAAGAGGTCCTTGGTGAGATAGGGAAGGAGAGTAAAGGAGCCATAACTCCTTATGGTTTCTCCCAGCCTGGAGACCTGTGATCAAAATGGAGGACTAGTTTCTAGGACAGCCTTGTCTCCTTGCTGGACTAACTAACTCCACACAGAGCCCAGGGATGCTTGGTTCAGTTGTTCACTCACTTGTACTTCATTCTTTCAAAAATACAGTAAGAAGTTGCTTTCTTGTTGTTGAAACAGAATATCCGACATCCACAACTTCAAGAAGGAAAGACTTAGTTTAGCTCACAGTTTCAGAAGGCCATAGTTCATTCATGGGTAGGTGGCTGGAAATAGTGGAACGACGGTGATGGGTTTGGAGCCAGAGCCAGAGCTCCTCATGGCATGGTAGAACAGAGCCAAGTCAGGGAGGAAGGGAAGAAGGGCAGAACCAACGCATTCCCCTTCAGGTCAAGCCCCAAGCATCCACCCCTTCCAGTCGGGCCCTACCTTCCAATAGTACATTGTATCCACAGGGACATGAGACTTTTGGGGGGGAACTCCAGATCCCCAAACCACAACAGTGAGTGTACTGATGGTGGAAGGTAGGTGTGCAGGCCCTATGTGAATGTGGAAGGATGTATGTATTGTCCCCATTTTGTAAATTTCAAAGCTGGCACAGAGAAACCAAGGAAGCTTTTCAAGATCATGGTGCTACCTAGAAGGGTAGCCTCTAAGTTCTGACTCAGGATTGCTTCCCATAAAGCTTACATTCTTAAATACAAGTGATATATTTCATATTTGAATAGTGACATATTCTTTGTTGAAACTTGAGAATAGTAAGTAATACAGTTAAATCATCCTATATATCTTATGATGTTATTTTTACTTTGGATAATTTCTGAGAAATGGAATTACTTTATCTAAAGGTATACAAAATATTAAGACTTTAACAATGTGTCTGATAGATTGACCTCTCACAAGAGGACCAAATTACTTTCTTTAAAAAGTGTGTTTTTCCTTATATTAGCTTGTCTCCAAAAGATAACTGAGGATGTCATGAAACAACCCTGTGTTTATTTTTTGCCTACCATGTGCTCATTGTAACGAGAAGGGTGCAGAGAAAATTAAATTTGTTTACTTTTGCTCATTGTAAGATTTTACCCAAAGCTGTATGGTTAAGATAGTTCACACAGTGACTGACTGATTGCCTTGATAACTGATAAGTTCATTGCTTGTTAATTTGGGCTGTCTTTCTGGCATGATTTGAAATCATTTTGAAACTACTTAAGTACCATCATTGCTGATAGAATTGGTGATTATTTTTGTAACTGCTGCTACATGAGTCTGCCTCGAAAGCCCTTCTGGTCATCCTTTTCAGGCTGGGTGAGTGTCCCTTCCTAAATAGTGCCAGCTTGCTCACCACTGTGGTTGTAGTTTCTACTCCTACTGACAGCATGGAAGAGCGCCCTCTGCCCACATCTCTTCATGGTGAAGTTTAAGATAAAGTCCACACACACACACACACACACACACACACACACACACATTCTGCGCAGATGCAATATTTTTTTACTGGGTTTGGTTGAATTCAGGGATACAAAACCCATGGATACGTAAGGCAGACTGTGTGTTTAAGTGATTCTGTTTATAATACTTTATGCGTGCTTGTATATTTTTAATGGTTTGAAAAATTCCAAGAAGGGGTGATACATAAAATGGTACAAAATTAGAATTTCCGTGTCCATTTTTTATTGGAATGCAGCCACATGGATTTATTTATGTCTTCTTTAAAGCTAGGTTGATATTATGACTGCAGAGTTGAAAAGTTTCAGCAGAGACTGTATGACCTGCACAGCCTAAAAGATTTGCTTGTTATCTGGCCTTTGCAGAAGTTTGCCAAAGCCTGTTCTATTCTAAATGCAGACAGGTGGTATGGGGCTTAGGCCATGTGGGAACCTGATAGCAAGTGAGAGACTAGAGAGAAGCCATTAAGCAAATTCAGATTCCTGGACTGGATGTGGACTTAACCACTTCAAGTTCTATTTGCTCTCCAAGATAACATAAGTGAGAACACTCTGAGAGGTGAAGCCCCTCAGGGAGAAAAGGAGTGCCTCCGAGTTGCTATCAAAAGGTTGTTGTGGAGCTAAGTCTGCTGCAGGGAGCCTGTGAATGGAATGCTCTAATTCCTGATTGTCTTTGGGCCCAAATCCATTAGATAAAAAGGGCATAACCCAGTAGGAGACTTTTGCCTTCCTCTCTGATGTTTTCAGGCTGCAATCTTCTCAAATGAGTTACTAAGATTCATCTGCTATAATCACAGAGATCTGGGGTATGCCTTCTTAACATGAAGAACTATGTTATTTTCTCCCCAAAATTATTTTGAACTGCCAACCATGAAAGACTTAAAAAATAGTCCTTTGTATAACTTTATGAAGTGTTTCTGAAAGATTCCTCCTGTTTATCTTGTATTGACAGAAATCCAAAAAACATAACATTCAGGGTTTTTTTTTTTTTTTGTAGGTAGAAAAATTCTGGAAGATACAGTTTGTAGGGCAATTTGCGGTTTAGGGATGCTTCTTCTGTGCCCGCTTGAAGTCTCACTTCGATTTTATTGACATTCTTTCTCATTATTGTCTAAAATGCATGCCTTACACCAATGGAACCCAACTTTTTGACATTAGGGACAGGTATACTTGAAGACCATTCTCCTAAGGACGAGGTGAGTGGAGGTGGCCGGGGAGGTGTGAGGGCACAGGAGGTGGATTTGTTTTGCAGTAGGTGGTTGGAGGACAGCTTTGAAATGGCAAGCAGCAGCAGGTGGATAGGGAGAGCCAAACCCCGCCTCCTGTCAGGTCAGCAGTGGCATTAAAACCTAAGAGGAGTGTGCTGACATGAGACAGAGCTTTGCCCTGCTCACCTCAGGCCCTGTATCGGTTTGTGGGCCAAGGGATGGGGATCCCTGCTTTACAGAAGTGATATCTTTCAGAAGTCTCCCAGTTTAAACACATACAACGACTGGAGTATTGTGGTAATCTAGTGTGCTGTAGTTTGGATTCCACGTTGCACATTATGACTTTATATTCTGAGAGCTATCTTGCGAACTAAGACTGTGCTAGGCTTTGTTGAGGTAGTTCTGTTATTTCATCCAGGGGCTTCTCCTATTGCCCTTTAGAGTTCAGTACAGCGGACTAAGCATCAGCTCGCATGTCTGCAAAGAGTTCAGAAGCACCAGAGGAGCTGCAATGGTTGAAGTACAGTAATCTAGTCGACAAAAGGAAGAAGAGTTGTAGGCAGAGGAAGTGGTTTTATAGTTTTATAGCAATGGAAACCTGAGCGTAAGTTCTTAAGAACAATAGAGGTGAGCTAGCTAAATTGACAAGATTGGATGTTTGGGACTTTCTTTGGAAAAACACCCTGCCCATTGACCAGCCACTGTTGTTTCCATGCATTGGTACCCATTCTCCATCTTTACCTATTTGTCTCATTGATCCTTACTTACTACTGTGCTCTAGGTTGGAGTCTTACCAGCTGCCTTTGCAGATGGAACCTCAGGCACTAAGTGGTTAAACAACTTGCCTAAGGTCACACAACTTCTGGGCATGGAGGCAGTATCCGAACCTAGCACTTGGCTCAACTAAACTTTGCAGGCAGCTCAAAACAAGATTTCGAAAAGACAACATGGGGAATTTGAGGTAGTCAGTAATAATTAGCCTGACCTTTATATTCAGACTCTTGACATTACTCCAGATGAGGGTATATAAATTTATTTTTATTTTATTGTGATTTTATACAAAATTGTGCTTGTATGTTTAGTATATAGAATGTATACTACTATACACTATATAAAAGTAAATTACATATGCAATATATAAAATACATACTGCCAGGCCTGGTGGTGCAGGTCTGTAATCCAAGCACTTTGGGAGACTAAGGCAGGAGAACTGCAAATTTGAGCTCAGCCTGGGCAACTTAGCAATGTAGTGGAAACTACTGTCTCAAATAAACAATAAAAAGGGGCTGGAAATGAAGCTCATGGTAAAAGCTCTGAGTTCAGTCCCCAGTATCACAAAAAGCAAACAAACAAATCAACGAAGCCTATATAAAAATGTGAGCATACTTTTTATTGTAATATTATTTTTAATAAGATGAGAGCCTAAAATAAATGAAAGTACTCCATTTCTCTCATCTACAGAGAGGTCATATAGCATGTCAGAAATACTATGATTATTTAACACATAGAGAAAATCAAATCCCTGACCAATAGATAATTGTTCAGCATCTCCTCTTACTATTTCAATTATATAATAGTAGCTCTATTCATGTAAATATTTCAAAATTTCAAAATAAGTACATGACTATAGCTGATAGTTCAGTGAAAAATTAAATTATTATTATTAAGAGGATCATTAAGATAATGAAAAACTACTGATTTGGAGAAATTTTTGAGAACACTTATCTGATATATAGCTCTACTCAAAATTTAGGAAGAACTCTTAGAACTCAAGAGTAAGAAAATCACCTAATTTGGAAAAAAGGGCAAGAGGTCTGAATAGATACCTCACCAAAGAAGAAATACAGTTGGCAAACAAGGGTATAAGAGGCTCAAGTTCATCTGTTATTAGAGATTTTAAATTTAAAAAACCAGTGATTTTCTACTGTATACCTAAAATTTTAAAGCAGTAAGAACATTAAATGCTGGCAAGGACAGAGAGCAAGAGGAATTCCCGTTCATTTCTGATGAGAATGCAAAGTAGTCTGGTCTCTTCAGAAGACAGTTTGGTGCTTCTTACCAAGCTTGACATGCTCTACCAGATGATTTATCGGTCACATTCCTTGGTATTTACTCACACAAAGTGAAAACTTACATATTCAAAGGAACCTGCACATGAATGCTTACAGCAGGTTTATTTATAATTGCTGTAACATGGAAACATTCAAGATGTCCTTCAAAAGGTAAATGAAGTGTGGTATACTTGCATAATGAAGTATTACTAAGAGGTAAACAAGAAGCAAACAATCATGCTATTAGTATTTGGATCCGTAATGGCCCCAACAACCTGTTTGAAAGCTGATTCAATCGTGAGGATTAATCCATTGATTTCCTATGCTGCTGAGAGGTGGCACTTGGTCAGAAGGGGCAGATCACTGGGGCAGGACCTGGAAGAGGGGGAAATCACCCGGGCATGACCAGCAAAGGTTATACTTTCCTCTATGGCTCTGCACTTTGCACTCAGCCTGCTTCCTGTCTTGCCATGCTGTGAACAGCTTTTCTTTAGGCCTCTGCCATGCCCTTCTGCCATTGCTGGCCATGAAGAGACAGACCTTCTGAAATGGTGCGCTAAAATAAATCTTTCTTCCCTGCAGTTGGGGTATCAGGTATTATATTCTAGCAATGAGAAAGTAGCTAAGACACATGCTGTGAAAGACAGGGGGAAATTTAAATGCACATTACTATATGAAAGAGGCTACATACTGTGTGCTTCCAGTTGTATGACATTAAAGAAAAGGCCAAATGGCAGAGAGTGTGAAAAGAGAAATTGTTGGTAGTGAGGGAGATATTTGAATAGGCAGAGCACAGAGGATTTTGGGGGCAGTGAATTATTCTGTGAGATACTGTGATGGTAGACGCATGCCCTTAGACATCTGTCAAAACTCATAGACTGTGTACCACCAAGAGTGAGCTCTAATGTAAACTGTGGGCTTTTGATAAAAATAACATATCAATATTGGTTCATCAGTTATAACCCATGTATCACACTAATGCAAGACATTAAAGATAGAAGAAACTGTGTGTGAAGTCAGGGAAGGGATGTATTTGAGAACTCTAGTTTGTGTTCCATTTTTTGGGGGGGCAAACCAAAAATTATTGTAAGAAATAAAATGTACTGAGGAAAAACAAAAAGGGATTATAATCTTAATGTATTATTCTTCTCATTAACATTCATTCTGAAACAACTTCATTTATAAAAGAACAAAAATCCGTCCATTCTTACATAACCAAAAGACGCAATGAACTAGAACATGAATTTCCACTGCCATTCTCTTCTGCTTCAATAGTTCAGGAGTAGAGTGGGCGGAAAAGGGGGAGGGGTTATGAAGTTGATGTGATATATATGCATGAGGCTCAGTGGAGCCATTGTGTATCACATATCCATACGAATAAAATGGAGAAAAATAAAAAAGAACCTAATTTTAAGTCTCACTACACAAATTTAGAATGAAGAAAAAAGAATGAATGGAGGAGATCAACACAGAGACTCTTGAGCTCTGTGTGTACTAGGGGTGTGACACGTTGGCAACAGTTGCAAGGATCTTAGGGTTTCTGATCCATTCAAGCATCTAATTTAAGAGTGTGCTTGTGGTGCAATGAAGAAGGGAGGTGGAGAATGCCAAGAACACTTGGCCCTTAGTCAGCCAAGCTTGGCTGAGTGCCACTGTGTGCCAGGCCTCAAGTGTTTAGGTGTTCAAACAGATAGTTAGTCCCATCAAGGAATAACAGCTTAGTAACTTTGAGCATGAGATTTGGTAGACACTCTTGGTTTTGATTCTAACTTAATGCCTACTGGCCCATGGCATCTCAGGTGACTTACTTCAGTAATTTTCATCTCAAAATGGGGATGGGGCTAATCCCCACAACTGACAAGTCTCTCTGGAGTGAATTGAAGTATATAAAATGCTCAAACATAAGAAGCAGTCAGGCAAACTTCTCCTTTTCTTGTCCTGTGGAGTTGGAGGAGCATTAAGGCTGTTAAATGTGTTAAACCTATTTATCCTAATTCTGCCATCATCACCAGTTCAAGGAATGAAGTAAGAAGGGAGTTACGTAGGGACGCTTGGTCTTGAAGGACAAAGGAGTTAAATTTTCTTTAAGTCTGTTTGACTTTGGAAAGACAAAGCACCTCTCCTTGGAAAGTCCCCATAAAAGATATTGCTTAAAGTAGATAAAGTGTGTCTTAAAATAGGGAGGAGAGGCAAGTAAGAAAACAAAACCCCAGAATAAATTAACATCACTTAATGAAACTTCTGACACACACACATAATGCACACACCACACAGGCACACTCTCGCACACCACACACACACACACACACACACACACACACACACACACACACACTCAGTTGCAAGTAAATGCCAACAATTCTGTACTCACAAAGCTTTCCCACAGTGGCACAGGGCAGCGTGCTTATCGAGCCAAGTGGCCCCTTTTCTTGTCTCCTCTTTTGCTCTGGGGATAGAAAAGGCTGCTGACTCCTGAGTGCAGAGAAAGTCCCAGCAACAGTGTGCACAGAGGCTGTTAGAGGGGACCAGGCAGGGAAGCCGTATGTGAGGTAGTGCTAGCTGACAAAGAGATATTTACATGCCATCAAGAGGTGAGTTCCAGGGCAACATGATTTCTCTCCTTAAATAACTGCTTTATGAGTTACAATTTTCTCACAGTATTTTTTTAAGAGAGAGGTAAGAATTACTGGAACAATCTGTGTTAGTGAAACCCGAAAATCAGTTTGATATTTTTTTTCAGCAACAGATTTTGTGTATAAACCAAAGCCCAGACATTGCCATTGATTCCCATTCTTCTTCTTCTTATTATTGCTTTAGCTTTAAAACTTTACTCAGTCCTTCATCTCAGAATTAGGTGTTTAAAAATGTATCCGTTTTTCTCCCAAGTGGTCTTTTTCTTTATGGTCCTTAGCTCTTTTAAGCAGTCTAATCTATAAGCTGCTCAAATCTTCTCAGAAACGGGCAGAAATAAATCTTAAGTAAATGTAAAAATAGTATCATATTCTCAAGTGTACAGAGAGTCTCCAAACCATAAATATAATTGAATTCTACTTCACCTCTTGATCCTGATGCTTTTTAAAAGAAAAATCTCAGAAACATTTGCTTTTGAGCAGGAAGGATGCTTTTCCTCTTCCTTCAGAGGGTAATCTTGGGCAGTAAGTGGAGTATATTTTTTTAATGAAAGAAAAAAGAGAATTTATTTCAAGTCTGTTCTCCCTACCCACTGAAATAAAAAGCAGAGGCATATCCGTGGTCAGTGGGTACTGTTGTGGGAAAGGACATTGCTCTCCTCGTTCCTCTGGAGGCAAATCTGGGTTTGAGTCTTAGCAGCTGTGTGATCTTAGTTTCTTCAACTGAAAAATGTGGAGAACTATAGCACCTACAAGGTACAGTTGCTGTAGAAGTAACTTGCATAAAGTGTGTAAAAACAGCATAGGTCCCTGAAAAATGGTCATTGGATAGCACCTTTTACTCTAATATTCTTTTTAGCCAGGATCATTATCATGTTTTATAATTAATAAATGCTCCTGATATGCCCTATTGTAGCAGCTACATGTCACATGTGATGATTTAAATAATTTAACTTAGTTAAAATAAAACAAACTTCATTTTCTCTGTTGCATTATCTACATTTGAAGGGCCCAGTCCCCCACGTGGTTAGTGGCTGATGCATTGGGCAGTGAGATACTGAGACGTCCTGTCACCTGGGAAGTTCTGAACAGTAGTGCTCTAAAGTTTACCCAGTGGCACTATGAGCATGTGCACCAAGTTGTGTTTCAGAATTGGCTAGTTAATGAACTAACTCCAGGTCAGATATGACCTCAATAGTGTTGAAGAAATACATTGTGGAATAAATGAGTATAGATCTACAATATGAAAATATGGCTGAAGGATTAAATGTTTGTCCACCTGGAAAAACTAACTGGGCAGCAGACTGCTTTGCTGTTGCTCATCCAGTTTGTCAAAGTGGCTTAAGAACACATCTGTGGAGTGTGTGTATGAATATGGGTATGCGGTGCTGACAGCGCAGCGGACACAGGCAAAGGAGGTCACGTGCTGGGGCAGAAGCTCAATATCTTCTTGGTGTGGATGAGTTTTTATTCCTTCCTAGGATATCCTGTAAGAATCTGGGAGGATTTATGAAAACTTATTCTCAACTGAGAAAACCGAGCTGGTAGCTACTTGGTGCACATCAGGGAAGACCTTCCCCCAATGAGGCATTTTAATGTAGTTGGTGGACAGTTAATGATGACCTATTAAAACAAAATTAATATTTATTTCTTGTTTACCAAATATCAGGAATAATTTTTATTACATATGGTAGTTATTTTAGAGAGTGGATTAAATTATTTGAAAGTTATCTAAGCATTTAGTTTCTGGCACAGTGCTTACTATGTTACAGGCTCAGTAAACATCAGTGCGCTTTATGAGTTCCTAGAAATGGTTGGCAGAAACAATAAGATGCAGTAGTGTATAAACAATATACAGCTCATGACCAACATTTACAAGTAAAATAGAGTGAAAAAAGAATGGAAAAGACCAGAGTAGATTTTACATATTAAGGAAAAAATGCTGTAAGATGTTTGTTTCAGGTATGTGTGTATGGATGTACTGAAACACAATGAGGTTTTTTTTGTCTATGAGTTGTGATAAGAATGTTGAAAAGACAGCAGTGTAGGAGAAATTCAAGTATCAGTTCAATAGTTTGACACTATGTTGAAGATGATAATGATGATGGGAACAATAATAGTTTGAGTGTTTGCCATGGACCAGTGGGGTTTTTTTCCCACACAGTCACACTTTATTTGAAAAAGGCTATGTATAATTCATTTAGGGAGTAAAGCATAGATATATAAGGATTTTCTAGTTTAATTCTTACAAAAATCCAGTTAAGTAAGCATATACTATTCCCGGTCTCTATGTGAGCTATGTACATTTCAGTGAGGTTAAAGAACTGTTCTCAAGGTTACACAGCTGGTAGATATTAATCAAAGATAGAACCGATTCTCTCTCTCCAGGGTTAATGAACTAGAATCACCATATTACACCTTAAGACCCCTTTGACTAAGGCAGGTCTCAACCTTTTGATCACTGCTTACTGACTCAGACATCGTACTATAGCTCAGAGAAGCAAGAGGAAATGAAGCTAACCTCATTTTCTCTTGTTTGTGGGCCCCTGGCCTCATGGCATAGGTATTGCAGTAGAGAGAACTGAATGTAGGAATAGAGACAGATTTCAATGTGATGTTGAGCAGCTGCTCATCTTTTGAGCATTAGCTTTCTCTGAAAAATTCTTCACTCTTCTGTAGAGCTGTTGTCTAGTATGGGGACAGTACACTCTAACTACCTACTACATGCCAGCCACTGTTCTACATACTTCCCATGTATTGACACATTGAATCCTTTCAGAACTTACGTTGTAGGTTCTCTTAGCATCCTTGCTTCTAATGGTGTTCAAACCCAAGCTCAGAAAAGGCCAACAGCAACTTTCCCAAGTCACATGGCTACACGTGGCAACATGGCAATTCATCCCTTGTAGATTGTCTCCAGATCCTCACTAAAGATCCTCTGGGAATATTTCCAAAAGAGGTCAAACCAACACATAACAGATGTACATGTATACCCATGTTCATAGCAGCACAACTAACAATAGCTAAAATATGGAAGACACCAAAATACCCATCAATAGACCAATGGATACACAAACTGTGGTATTTATACACAGTGGAATACTATGCATCTATAAAGTCCAACAGCGTGGAGGCCTTTGTGGGCAAATGGAAGAAACTTGAGAACATCGTGCTTAGTGAAGTGAGTCAGAAGCAGAAGGTGAAACATCGAATGGTCTCTCTGATATGAGAAACCCAGATCACAACTCCTATGGAACTTAAAACGAAAAACAAAGTGAAACAGGGGAGTAGGGTGGGGAGGGGCGGAGGGGTGAGTAGGAAGAGGGACAAAAGGAGAGCAGGAAAGTCCTTGTCACCTAGACAAGATATGTATGTGCACAAAATTCTCAACTTCATTGTAAACCTTGAATTTTGTGCTTATACATATCAATAAAATGGGAAAAAAATAAAGATCCTCCATTGCATACCAAATGAGTTCTTAAAATTTCCTTGTTCAATTCTTTGGCGTCTTTTGGAGTCCTTTCTGATTGCTCATGGAAGTGCTTTCCAACTTGTAGAAATGTCCACTGAGTGTTATTACACCATCACTCTGGTACTCTGCTAGTCCATTTAGGCAATGAACTGTGGTTCCTTCTTTCTTCTTCCTGTATACAGTTATACTAGTGTTTCATCCCAGAGGAGCAGTTTCTCCAATGTTTGTCTCTTCCTGAACACATATCCAAGTGCCCTCAGATTCCCTGTGGGGGATTAATGATTGTTATTTGTTTAATCACAAAAAGAACTTTATTTCATCTCCAAATATCTTTTCAAATTCCTCTATTCTATATGTTTCAGTCTTTCATCAGACTTAAATTTATTCTTAAGTTCTTAAAAAAGAAATTACTGTAAAATCATCTTTGTAGTAGTTTTCCATAGATTGTTTTAACATTTTCTCCTTAAAATGCAGGCTATAAGTGGCGCAAGTGAAGTAAGTGAAGCTATGGTGAAATTCCAAGGGTAGGTGCTCAGGAATCCTGGGAACATTTTAATTTCAGTCATTCGAGGCAAACTAGAGTCTGAACAAATGCTCAAATTATTTTTCTTCCCAGGAGAAATGTAACCAAGTCTGAGAATTTAGGAGAAGCCACCAGATGTCTCTTTTTCTGGCTTGGCCTTTACTTCAGGTAGGGACAGTTACATAATTGTTTGTTTGCAGTATCTAACTCCAGCCTGATTCTATACAACATATGTTTCTTTAAAAAAAATGCTTTCTGTAATGGAGATGGGGAGCAGCTGCTTGCTAACCTCTTAATAGCTTACTGTTTAGACTTTAAATCCTCTTTCAGGTCGCTCCTTAATAGTCTCAGTTCCATTGACTCTCCAAGCCTCAAATCCACAGCCTTCATCATTATTATTGGTAAAGCATTTTGCTCACACACAGATTTTGACTGATGACAACCTGATAAGCTTCAATAAGAATCTAGGTACTTGCTGCTAGTAAAGGGCAAAGTAGCTGTCGACTCTGCAAGACTGATTATTGAAAGTTGCAGGAAGAATACCAGAAAATAAAAGATTCCAGCACCAAAGAAACCTCTAAAACTCTGTATCCTTTCAACCTAAATTAGAGTTTCCAAAGCTTGACCTTTAATAATACGTTAATGGGAATGGGTAACGAATATGTACATATGAGCTATATACCAACTGGGGCCATATATTTAAATACTCATAATTTTGTCAGGTAAAGGTAATGTAAGAATGAGCTGGTGTGACCAGTGTCGCTTCTCTGTGTGAGAGATCTCAGTCCATTGATAAGAACACATTTTGAGTTCAGGAGGTATTTTTGTGGGCAGACCATTTTATTTCTGTTGTTTGTAGTGGGTTCCTTGCTGGAGAGTGGACGGGGCGTGGTTAGCTTCCTCGCTGTGTTCGCCTTTTCCTCCCACCTCAACTGCTGTGTCTGAGTCCTCCATACTAAGATAGAACGAGGGGAGCCAGGCAGTTTTTACATGTCAGATAGCTTTGTACTCTCTTGGCCTGCAGGCTTTTTAAGGATGTTTTTCTTCCGGATGTTTTGGTGGATTATTTTAGGCCCTACCCACCCCTACCTCACTCCCTACTACTTCTTGGCTCTGTCTCTTGCCAGTCATATCAGTGGGAACCTCTCACCTGCCATTGAAGCTTCTGCAATGAAGCTGGCATACTTTTTGTGTTGGGCTCTTCACTTAGCTCCTTTATCACCCCAGGGAATCTAGTAGTCACCTCCACCATTCATTTAGGACATGTTGCAAGACAGGACCCAACATGACCTTGCACCAGCTCTCTCTTGTGGGTGACCCACATCTTGTTCCCAAGGAGCATCTATGCATCTGTGATGCTGACGACCTCTGGGAGTGCGGGTTAGGTCAAGGCTCAGGGAGCCTCTCCTTGAGCTCACATCAGCAACTGCTCATCCTTTAGCTGCTCTAGGATTTCCAGTTTACAACATGTTCCAAATTTATGGGAGTCTCATGTTAAGCTCTCTGAATGTTTTCCCCAAATTTCCCTTTAGCAGACTTGAAATGAGAGTGAACATTTCCTTCCCCCATTCTCAGGGGTTATAGTGCATCTCTCTCCAGATAAATCCTTCCCTCAAATTCTATCAGTTCCTTCTTTCTTCTTGTGTCTAACTTCAGTTATTATTGTTGTGGTCAATGAAGTCTGAGTTCCTTGACTAGTTCAAGGACATTAGCTTTCTGACTTGAGGTCTATTATTTCTAAACAGAGAGAGAAAATTTCCCATTTTGGCATTCTGTTATATAAGAATGAGTAAAACAAACTCGTGGACTGTGTGTTCCATTTGGCCAAGACCACAAGCTTTACTAGGGCAAAACTTTCTCTCAAAAGAATTTACTAGGTAATTCCTCCCCAAGGAAAAGCCTATTAATTAATCAATTAATTATGGTGCTAGAGATTGAATCCAGAGCCTTTCAATTGAGCTACATCCCCAGCCTTTTTTTTCTTTCTTTCTCTTTTTTTTTAAATTTTGAGACAGGTTTTCTTTAAGTTGCTAAATTGCTAAGACAGGGCTCAAATTTGCCATCCTTCAGCCTTTGCCTCCCAGTGTTGGGATTACAGGTGTGCACAACTATGCCCAGTTGAAAAGCCTGTTTTAAAGTCCTTTTCTTCAATAGGTAATTCCCTCGTAGGTGGAGCAGGCTGCTAAAATATTTGGAACCCACCGTACAATAGAAGGTGATTTTACTTTTTTGACTAGAAAGAGGAAACATTTTTCTTTGATTAATATATCGATGATGGTTAATTTGGTGCCAGCAATTGAGGTCTTTCCCCTTGATACCTGCCTTTTGTGTTTAGACTGGTGTTTTGTTCCAACTTTCCCTTGGGTTTCTAGGACATGTCAAAAAGAACATTCTGAAATTGCAGATCAACTGAAATGGCAGGTTTCAGAAAGCATTTTTTGTCATTTTGATTCTTTTTGAGCTCCTCATGCCTTTGCCCAAGGGCCTGCATTTCCTGTATCAAACTGGCTTTTGAAAGAATCTCCTGTTCTATAGGTCAAAGATCATTCCAAACTGGTGGGCTAAGGCTATGCATGGCCCCCTGGTGGGTTTGTCCTTGGCTTTTTTGTTAGGTTTGCACAGGACTGTAAATGGCATTTCATCCATGTTCATTCCTTTCCTTTTTGGTCACGAGGTTCCAGGGTGCTAACCACACTGCCCTGTAGACATCTAAGCTTTACTTCTTTTACCTTAAACCTTCCCTTGGATCTTTCACAACATTTTCTGGGTGAATTAAGGTTAAAGTCTGAAATAAACCAACATGCCTTTGTGTGAATGGGAGGTAGGGTAAAGTGTTTTTTGTTTTATTTTTCTATTTTCTTTATCAATGGTTGATTATTTGGGAGGAGTAATGTTTGAAAATAGAAAATAGAAAGGAAACATGATTGTCTCTTTATGTGATATGAAGACTATAAAGACAAGTGGCCACCCAAAAATGAACATATAACTAAATGAAATAAATAACTAGATGATTACTCAGATCCTCACACCTTTTATTTTCCCCCTTTAGCTACAAGAGTTGTTTTTAAAACTTGAATTGAAAAAGTAGGAGACCAGGTGAGGATGACTAAGAAGGCTTTTGTTTAATGGTACTTTAATGAGACAAAAAAACTATGTTGAGAAAATACCCCTTTAACTATCATTTGACAGCCACAGTAGTGCTCAGGAACCAAGACACACCAGAGGACCACAGTAGCCCTGAGTCCTAACACATGGGATATCATCCCTTGTGGCCTGGTAATATAACTGGAAGGTGTCATTTTTTTTTTTGAGTCTGTCTCTATGTTAAGGGGCGGGGGGAGGGGGGACGGGTACAGCAGACAGTCTTCTGTCGGTAGTCTCGTGACAAGATCATTGTCATTGTCTTTGTCGCTTGTGGATCTGCTAGACCCTTAGGAGACACTGTCTACTCCCCTGTCCCCACTGGGAGTCTACCTTGAGGACTTTAGGGAAGTCTTCATTTGCTTGCAGTGACAAGTCCACCTGGAAGCAGCAAACACCCCTTGTAGATGGTCCGCCTTCCCTCAAAGCACAGACAACCCATAGTACTCCACATTGTGTGATGGAGGCTATGTGACTCCCTCCCCTCCCATTGCAGTGGTAGGACCCACATGTGTCTATTTTCATGTCAAACCCAAAAAACTGTTGGAATGAGGGTTCTATTTTTCAAGGGGACAATAGGAAGAAGTCACACTTGCTCTTCCCTGAATCCTTCCTGGAAGTGTAGCCCACTTATTCATCCTTGCTTGTGTTGGCTCATTCCACTCAAAACAACAGCTAAGTGAGAGGGGGGTATTATTCCCAGATACAGAATTACCTTCCTTCAGGATGATGTAGGAGCTCCCTGTTGAGGAACCTGTTTACACCTATACTGTGCAGGCTGCAACGTGTTATCATGGGAAGGGAACAAAGCTGAACCTGGTTTCCTATTCTGTTTAGATAATGTCATTGATAAGAATAACAGTAAACACTTATCCAGTGTTTACCATGGGCTACTTTACATAAACTCGTTTCTTCTCACAACCCTCTAGGAAGTAGGTCTGATTGTAGTCTCCTTGAGCAGGTGACGACTAGGGCACAGGGAGGTCAGTGCACTGCCCTGAGTGAGTGAATGGAAGAAGAAGGAGTCAGAGCTGGGCAGTCTGGCTCCAGGACCATTGTCTCTAGTGCATTACCATATTAATGATGTAAAGTGAGATTCTATATAAAAGTTAAATAACCTCCATGCCCTACCCCCCTGTTTCACTTTGTTTTTCATTTTAAGTTCCATAAGAGTTGTGATCTGGGTCTGTCATATCAGAGAGACCATTCGATGTTTCACCTTCTGCTTCTGACTCACTTCAGTAAGCATGATGTTTTCAAGTTTCTTTCATTTGCCCTTAAAGGCCTCCATGAGGGGTGGGTAGGGGGAGGGATAAAAGGAGAGTGGGAAAGTCCTTGTCATCTTGACAAGATACGTAGGTGCAGAAAATGCTAAACTTTATTGTAAACCTTAAATTTTGCACTTGTATGTATCAATAAAATGGGAAAAAGTTAAATAACCTCCAAACAAATACCAGTTATCAATTTTCTTTAGGTTTCTTACAGGTGAATTTTATGAACACAAATTCCTTCCTTCAGATTTTTGTTTCTTTCCTCTGAAGACAATAAAAGTATGAGAAAGAATATCAGCATTATGCCTTGTGACAAAGGTTATTTACATTTGTTTTGTAATTGCTTATCATTATGATATTATCACCATTTATATGTTGGGCTTAAAGTAGAACAAATTTGTGATCTCGTGCATCCCAGTATCAGGAGTCCAGAGCAGGTTAGCTGGTCCTTTGCTCAGGATCTCAACAGGCTGAAATCAGGGTAGCATCAAGGATCTGATTCATGTTTGAGCCTCATGATCCTTGCACAATTTGTTCTCTTGACATTGTAGGATTATATGTTTTGCTGACTGGGTCCTCTCTCATCACGTATAGGCCACCAGCAAGTCTCTAGAGGCATCCGGGAAGATGCGTGCTTTTGTTCAGGCCAGCAGGAGTGTGTCTCCCTGACGTTTGCTCACTCTCTTACTGGCTAGGATGGAATGACTATCGTTTAATCATTTGCCATACAATGTAACCTAATTGAAGAAGTGACTGTCCCATCATTTCCATGGGCTGCACCCACATTCAGGGAGGGAGTTATGTAAGCATGTATCATGGGGCCACCTTGGAGTTTTGCCCAATACAGTGTTTGTGGCTTTGAAGCTCATTGTCAGGGCATGTGTGTGGAGGGGTGGGGAGAGGTCTCCACAACATTGTTAAGGTGAGGTATAGGAAAATTATACAATGGGTATCTAATGGACACACAAACTAAACAAATTCATGTTCCATTATGGTTAATTCAGACCCCTTTTATTGAGGGTTTCTATGGACGTGGTTGACATGGGAAATATCAAGACCACCAAATCTCTGGTCTTAGCAGTTGCTAAGGCAGCTGTCAGACTTGATTCTGCTGAATGCTGACACAGGTTTATTCTGCTTCTTAGACTTTGCAAGCCCATGCAGAGTTTTGGGTGGTGAATAATTCTTATCTTGAGCAGCCGTTGTTCTTTGAGGTAGTATAATTATTGCCTCTGTCTCAGTGACCCATTGGCAATTGTTTTCTTTCAGTGTTGTGTGGGCAGAGTCTGTGTGGGAAGGTGTTGCTTAAATTTTTCTCACATTTTGCTTGTTCTTTTCCTGGGAGCAATTTAAATCTCAAAATTGATTCAATTGGAACTACTCTTGAGGAGCTCCTGGATCAGTTAGGAACAGTTAGGCAAAGGCCATCAGGAAGTCCTAGTCAGTCAGGTGGCTTGAAGTCCCTATTATAGGCAGTATTGTTCTTGTCAGGCAGGAATTTTGATTGTAAAGTTTCTGTGACTGCAAACTCACCAACTCAGATGACTTAAGGGTAATGGAAAAGTACAGATGCCTTATATGGACACATGTTAAATGCTTTGATATCTTACGTATTAGAAAAAAATTTTTATTGAGTTGAAATGTTTTTATTTATAGTGTGCTATAAGTTCAGGCCAGGTTTGTATACTTCTTTTGTTTTCATAAGTATGAAAACAGGAAAACCTTACATCCCAGGTGAAAAAGGAAGTAAACTGATATGCAGCACTTTGGTTTGTTCCCAAACGGTCATGTTGAAGTGCGTGCCCGTCGGTGCTAGGCTGAAGGCAGTGATCTACGGACAACACCTAAATGATGGCACTAGGAGCAATCTTGCATTCGTTATGATAAATGGAATATGTGTTAATTGTAAAAAGTAAGATAGAAAAGATAGAATAAGAAAGTAAAGCTGGACTGGGGGCATAGGCCTGTCATTCTCAAACTCCGGGTTACTGAGATGGGAGGATTGCATGTTTGAGTCCAACCTGAGCAACTTAGCAAGACTCTGACTCAACAAGTAAAAATTGGCTGGGGATGCAGCTCTTGTCAATGCCCTAAACCTGATGCCCAGTATCACAAAAAAGGGAAAAGTTAGAAAAATCCTTAATCCCTGTACCGAGAAATAACAACTATTGATGTTTTTACCTATTTGTTGATTATGTGCAGATTATTTATATATAGTTTTATTTATGTATGCACACACTAAATATATACAATATCTGCAGACTATAGTTTGGTGAGTACATTTTAAAAATATTTTGCAGGGTTTATTTTGAGACTTTTACATGTTATTAAGTATTCTTCAGAAATATAATGGTACAATGGTTAGAAATATGAAATCTTGGGCCAGAATTCCTAAATTTAAATGAATATTGCCTCAACCCTGTCTAATTCTTGCCTTAGGCTAGTTATCTCATTTCTCTGTGCCTTCTCTTTTTCCTGTGTAAATAGGGATGATAATAATAATAATAACACATAGGATTATAGTAAAGATTGAATAATTTAATGTATTTATAAGTTGCTCAGTATATAGCCTGCCACATAATAATTGCTAAATAGCTTCTTGCTTTTATTAATTTGTTTTATACAGTTTGATATTCTGAGTAAGGTATATTTTAACTTATAATTGATTGCTTGGTATTTAGTTGTTCCCAATTTTTATTATTACAAGTTATGAAACCCTTGTATACACATTTTTATGTGCCCATTTGAAAATTTATTTCTTCAGTCTGTGCTCTAGAAAGTAAAGTTTCTGGACCAAAATGTATAAATCTTTTCAAGGTTTCTGTTATTATTTTGGCAAACTCGTCTTTTGAAGAGCTCTATCAGTTTACACTGCTGTTTGTCATTACTTGGGCAAACTTGTCTGTGAAGAGCTCTATCAATTTACACTTCTATTTACAATATTAAAAGTATCTATTTCCTCACTTTTTGAGGCAAGGGTAAATATATTATTTTGATTGGCGTATCTTTGATGAACAGGCTAAGCAAGTATTTTTCATATGTTTATTTGCGTTTTATGTTTATTCTTTATAAATGATCTCTTTTTGGTCTTTATTCATTTTTACATTTCTCTCTTAGAGTGATGTTGAGTATGTTTCCATAACAAAGACATATTTAATATATTTACTAACCAAAATGATGAACGATTGCCCCAGGTATATATCGTATCCAACAGAGAAAGCAGCATTGTGTAGTTAGCTCCTGTGCAAGAGTGGTCCAGCTTCTTATTTTCTGTCAGAGATGTTTTTGCAGAGTCTGTGTCCTTCTAACTCGGTGTTATTATTTTTTTTTTGGTTTTGTTTCTATAGCAAGATTATATATTTTTGATATAAATAATACCTGCAATTAGTCAGGGAAGGGATTGCCATGAATGCAACCAAAACCCAAAACAAAACAAAACAAAAAAACCCCAAGACCAACTCTTGTCTGTACAACTTCAGAAATCATTATTTTGGATGAGTAAGCTTTTGTGAATAAAAGTTAATTAGTGGCAATATTCATCTTTGCAACCATGAGAAATATTGTGACTACCTTGGAGAGAATCTTTTGATTTATTAAAGAGATAAACACTGGCCTAATGAGGAAATATTGGTACTCTTGTGAACATGTGGAAGGAAGCCTAAATGAACAGAGGGCCTCAAGAGCACACATTGACTCACTGCTTAATTAATTCCTTAGTTCTGCCACCCTAATCTGGGTGGCAGGGACCTCTGGCTGTGTGACACACTGTTGGTGAGTGTTGAAGAGCTGATATTCTTTACTTATGTCTCTGATTTTCTTTATAGGAGTCTTACTATGTCATGGCAGGCAGGTGATAAAAATGTGTGAGTGTGTGGTTTTTTTTTTTTTAAATCGTGCGACATGTAAATGTGAAAGGTGCGGGGAACCTATCTTCCTTATTTGTTCCTGTACTTCTGTTCCCTTGAAATATCCTGTTGTTTGGTGAGTTGACACAGTCTTTATTCCAGAAGAGTCTGTGTCCTTTGTTATTCTTCCTTTACTGGTCTGGTAAAAGATTCTTTTAACTTTACTGCTTGATATGGAAGTAAAACATAGTACCCCAGAGCATCTGTTGGATTCTGGACATCTTTCTTCAGCCTCCATTGTTCAGCAGTGACCCTATTTCACCTTCATAATCATGGCCAATCACCCTACTCAGTAAAGTAACATCCTTTTTTGTCACTTGACTCAATGGCACGAAGAATCTAAAACCACCAAATGGAATTCTCAAATTTGAGTTTGATAGAATAAAACATTATTGTGTTTATGGTAGCAATGTCTTTTCTTGGGAACTGATAGTTCTAAGTGGCAGATCTCAGGAATGGGAAGCAAAATTTCTGGGATCAGGTCATTAGACTCTTCAGTGTAACCCTTGGTTCTTAGACAGACCTATGTATTCTAGTTATGGAAAAATAGCACTCTATATTAGTTGTTGATTCAAAACATGTAATTTACAGGTAGCTCCATAACCTTTCAATGTGTTACTTTCCAGTTAATAACACAAAGAAGTCTTCAGCATTCTTGTCAGGCCTCCTGCTTCTGGGTGGTGGTATATGTAGCCAGCTCAGAGAATTTTATGATCATAAATAGGTTGTTGCACTTCTGTTGTGAGAATGGTGCTTTGATCCGATGCAGTGTTGTGGGGTTACCATGATGACACATAAATTTTCTCTAACTATGTGAGTAGGTGGTCCTTGCAAAGGGCAAATTCATATTCAGAATGAACATTTATTTTAATAAGAACTAATCTTTGCATACTCTATGATAGAGAATATCCAGTGTAATTAACTTACTCTCAGATGGCCAACTAATCCCTATGGGCTCATTGCTGGCCTCTGTTGTTGGCAGACTGAGTAATCATCAAGAATGTTGGCTGCATTTGCCTTGTCAATCAACATATAACATCTTTATTGTTGTCATAACTGCCCTGAAGATAAGAACATGGGTAAGGAAGTAGAGTAGTGTGGGGGGGTCAGGGCCAACTGACCATCTCAGTATTTGTCCTTCTGTGCACCTGAAAGGTTATCTATATACCTGGCAATTTTTGCAAAAAAAGATTTTTTTTTTTTTTTTGAGACAGGCCTTGCTTTGTATCCCAAGCTGGTCCTGAACTCACTATGGAGCCCAGGCTGGCCATAGACTCACGGTAATCCTCCAGTCTCAGCCTCCCAAGTGCTGGGATTATAGGCATGCACCACAATGCCCAGCTTATGTGGTGCTGGGGAATTGAACTCTGGTACTTAGCGCTTATTAGGCAAGTGCTTTAACCACTGAGCTGTTCCTCCAGCCCCTTTTTGCCAACTTTTTAATTCTGTTCTTTTCAATTCTCTATCTAGTATAATATTTACCACTACATCTGAATTAGTACTGATGTTTATTTCTGGCCACCTTTCAGTCCAGACAAAGTGGATATCTAGATGTACTGTGAAGTTCTACTAATTGAGAAGATTTTCCTCTCCATACCATTTCAAGGGCCTCCCCAGAGTAGATATGCAATAGCCTACTGCCAGCTAATGCTGGTATATTTGAAGGATCACCTGTAAAACATCTCTCTTTTTTCTCTTCACCATCACCTGGTTACAGGACAGTTCTCATGAGGCCGTAGATGTAGGTTGAGAAACGTATGTGCACAAAATGCTCAACTCCATTGTAAACCTTAAATTTTGTACTTGTACATATCAATAAAATGGGGGGAAAAAGCCAACCTCAATAAATGCACATTTTTAAGTAATCCACACAACCAAACAATAATACACATGGAGGCTGCAGAAGTAAATCTTTTGACTTAAGGCCCTTTCCTTCAATTTAAAATTGTTATTTTTCCTAAGCTTCACATGCCTTTTGGAGAAAAACATCAATAAACAAATTGTCAGCTTTTCAAATAAAAAAAAAGGAGTAGAGGGCCATAAGAACCCGAGTCCTCTGACTGTACAACTTACTTACGTCTTCAAGACCTGCTCCTTGTCCATCACATAGGTCACTTTTGCTTGATGATGAAGGCTTACAGCACTTAGCTGATTTTCCAGCTGGATAGATCAAATGATGACCAGTTATTTTATGATGATGATGTTGTTATCATGTATTCAAGGTTGGGAGTTCTGCCTTCACAAGAACATAGGAACAGGTACTCAAGTGGGAAAATCAGTGGCTGTTTTTCAGATGAAGAAAATTAGCATAAGAAGCTGGTTTTATTCCAAAATTCAAGTAATCTAAACTGTGCGACTTATATAGGACTTGCCCTAGGTTTGTGCATAGGAGATGGGCTGCAATGCTTTCTGGGGTCAACTACTGCAAACAAAAACTATCGAGTTCACTATAGCAATGGACATTTTAAAAAATCTTCTTAGGCAAAATGTATTTATTCCCAGCTAACCATTTTTTCTAGTGTTGATTATAGTTTTTGAGAATATTCTACCTCATCTTTCTCCAATAGAAATCACTGTTTTGCTGTGTTTACCTGTCATACTTTTGAAAAATTTAGAAAATATTAGATTTTTATGTGTTTATGGAGTTTGATGGAATTATCCTTTATTTTTAAATGAAACTACATTTTTGTAAACTAAAACACAGGTAGAACTCTCTCCCTAAATCAAATACATAGTTTAATAAGTTACTGTAAAGCAAATGTAACTGTAGCTATCATTCTGATCAGGACTAGAACTTCGCTGCTCACTCTAGAAGTCCCTTTCACGTGTTCCATCTCAGTCATAACCTCTCTCTGTCCTTGATAGGGAAACAGCTAGATTTTGATAGTATTTACTCAGATGTGCATCCTAGACACTATAGTTTTGAGTTGCTTATTTTTAAAAACAACGATACAGCTTTCTTTTGATCTATAGCTTCCTTTTCTATTTCCTTATAGCTTATCCAAAATAAGCCAAGGCTTTGCCCCCTAGAGTTCTTTATAGTGTGAATTTTGTTGATTGTATCCTCATGGTGCAAAACACAGTTTTTCTCAACCTCTATTTTTGTGATGGCATTGGGCTTAGAAATTTCGTCAGACTCAGGTACAATTTCTTTATTAAATTTTTTCCCTTTTTTCCTCAAATTGTTCTTTTTATTAGTATGTATTTGAAATATATAATAATTAACCAGAAGAATTGGTTGTATACATATCACATATTGAGCATTCTTACCTCAACATCTCCTCCCATCCCTGCCATAGTCCCTTTCCCTCTCCACAGAATCTATCTACCTGTTTTCTTCCATCACTCTTTTGGTTTTATCTTTTACTTTTTTATAGTTTCTTTTTCTTTTATTAGAGAAACCATATGATATTTAACCTTCAGTGTCTGATTCATTCTGATATCTCAAAGGGCATCCATTTTCCTACAAGTGACCGAACTTTATCTTTTTTATGGCAGAGTGGTACTTCATTGTGAATATATACACCACATCTTCTTTATCCATTTATCTGTTGACGAACACATTGACTGCCTCCAAGATTTACCTGTTGTGAGTTGTAGTGCTAAACGTGAGTATACATGCATCACTGTTGTATAATGTCTTTAATTCTTTGGAAAAGATATCTAGGAGAGGTAGAGCAGGGTCAAATGGGATACCTACTTCCAATTTTTTGAGAATATTCATACTACTTTCCAGAGTGGTTGTACAAGATTACAGTACCACCAACAATGTAAGTGTTCCTTTTTCTCTATAACATCACCAGCATTTGTTTTTGTTTGAGTTTTTGATAAAAGCTATTCTTATCAGAGTAAGGTGGAACCTCAGTTTTGTTTTGATTTGCATTTATCTTATGGCTAAAAATGCTGAGCATTTTTCATGTATTTATTGGCCATTTCTATCTCTTCCAAGAACTACCAATTCATTTCAAAGTCCTATTTGTTTGATTGAATCTTTTATTTTGGGGACTCTATCTCTTCACTTATTGGTATTTGCTACATAATAGCTCTCTGTCTGAGTAGGTGAAAAATAATTTTTCCCTTTCCAGCAACTTTTGATAAAATTCCCTTTGTTTATTTTTGGTGTTATCTCATGTACAATAGATGTTTTGTTGAAAGCTTTCTTGCTTGTGCCTGTCTCCTCAAGGGTTTTTTCTGTTTTATCTTCCAGCAGACTCAGTGTTTCTGCTTTAATATATAGATCTCTGATCCATCTTGATTTGATTTTAATACCTAGTGAAAGATGTGGGTCTTTCATTTTTCTGTGTGTGGGTGAACATCTTTTCCAGCATCAGATGCAATTCCTTTGACAAGACTGTAGGTGTTTCCTACTCCTCCCCAGAAGCACAGCATATCTGTTGTAATGTTAATAATAATTAATATTCAGTGCTTAGATGCTTAAAATAATTTATTGGGGCCTGTAATGTGTAGCTATTCTAATTTTGCTTTTTTATTTTTCATTCATGATACTTTTGTAAAGAATCGCTTCCCTTGTCTACTTTTTTGTTTACCCGGTGGTGTATCATAAAAGACAGCCAAGATAAATGTTTGATTCTTTTTCTTTATTTCCCAGTTTCAAAATAATGAAATAGTTCTCTTTTCTCTTCCCAAGGGGACTATACCTACATGAATTCATGGACTTTGGCCTATTTGATGGATCACATTTAATTCCAGTGATCTTTATGAAAGCTCAAATGATAGCATTTTTCTGACCAATGGGAGCCTCTTAAAGCTGACTCTCATTTATTTTTCCTAGATATTATTCCTGGATGTCTTTGTGGATATAAAACTCTATGAACTGAAAAGTCAAGAACTACTCATCTAAATTAGGCCTTTCTCCAGTTCCTTTATGACCTTACATGACCAGGGAATATGTTTTGAAGAACAGAAACACCGTCTGTTGAAAGGGAATATGTGATTTTGTTTACACATATTTCTGGCTTTGTATGTAGAGACCAGAGCACTGGCTTCCTGTTGGGCTATTCTTCTCTAGAAATGAGATTGCTTCACCAGTGTTGTCCACTTTTTCCGGAAAGACCTTGTATTAATAGTTTTCTTTAGAATGCCTTTTTCCTTCTCTGAGGCATGAAAGCTTGTCTACTCAAATATCTGGGATGAAATGAAAAGGGAATGAAACATTTTCTTTTAATTCTTCTCTGAAATTCTCGATGGTATTTATCTATAAATTATCCTTTAGGAAAACACAGAATTAATCTTATTAAATGTGCAATCACTTCAGGCTTCTATATGTGTGATAGAGGGACCTATATTAAAAGGAGCCCTGTTTTCAAAGTGTAATTCCAATCCTCAGAGAAACCTTGTCTCTTCTCTCTTCTCTTGGTAACTTGCGTTTTCTTTATTGCCAATGCTGTTTTCTGATTTTCTAAATCATCTGAACAATTCTGAAACCTTTAACTCTCTCATTTTTGTTTCTGTGATTGACTTTCTGGCAATAGGCTATGGAAATGTTTATGGTGAAAAATTGACAGGAGGAGTAATACTTAATTCAGCACATGAAACAGAAGCACAAGAGAGAGTAAAGGTGGTTTTGAAAAGCTTATGACCCTAATGTCTGTGATAATTACTTTTTGGTTTATATCATTTATGTTTGTAGGATGGGTCATGTGGGTTTAAACTTACGTGTATTCTTACTGTATGTAGAAGAATCTTCTGTAAAATGTCTTTCTAAGTCTTGGCTTTAAATTTGTAACCTGACCCAGAAGGCCCTCCATGGTCTTATTAGTGTCCTTGGCAAAGGCTTTCAGTGATTCTTTGTTGCCTGTTGGTTGAAGTGTGAACTTTTTACTGTAGTTCCCTTTCCCTTTGCAGACCCACCACCCTGTCTTTTCTCGGGACTCCTGTTACATATTAGGCTCTTTCTCCAACAGGCTTCACATTTTCTCACTTGGTCTTTGCTCACACAATTCCTTCCATGTAGAATGACCTCTTTTGTCTCTACCAGCTGAAATATTATTTCAAGATCAACTGATATTCCCCTCTCCATGATGTAATCCAGAAGGATTACTTTGTCACTCTTTTGAACTTCAAGCAATTTATTTTTGAGTGTTGCTTTGTATTATTTCACTATATGCTTAACATTTAGGTATTAGTCATAATATGTAAGTGCCACATTCACTTATGTAATTGTCACTCATTCATGGCACATAAATAGAATGACCATATATTCAAATTCACTTGGGAAAGTTCCACTTTTCCTGAGATGGCCCCAGTGTATACTTGCCGATACAGCACCCTTTAGTTAACTATCCTTTCAGTCTCTAAAGTAGTTAGATGGCCACCATTAGCATAGGCAAATGGAGTGATTAGGGACTCTCTCACACTTTTTGTTTTTCTTTTGTGACACTGAGTGTTTAGCCTGGGACCTTCACACTAAGCTATGTCCTCAGCCCATTTTTATTTTTGATTTTTGAGACAGGGTTTCATTAAGTTGCTAAGTTGCCCATCCTGGACTTGAATTTGCAGTCCGTCTGCCTCAGCCTCCCAATGTGCCGTGCCAGTGGGCCAGGAACACACACTCATTTTTGAGACTCAGATGACTTGACACTAGGAGCCGTGTAATTCCTGGGGTTAGAAAAGGATTTGGTAGAGAAGAGGCAGCCTCTTCTCTGGGGCAGGAACTACTTTGCCCCGTCTTCTGGAAATGCTAAGAGATTAGTCTAGATTCCTCTCAAAGGCAGTCTTCTAACAGCATTATACAGCAACTTACTATTTTCCCATCAGAAAGTTGGGTTCCCTGAGGGTTTAATAAACAATCCTTCCCAACTGGAGGACTGTGGGCATTGTTTCCTTATCCCTGGTTATTACAGTTAGAGCTTCAAAGGAGAATACTTGGGTATTGTGTAGAATATTTAGCACACTTGAGAAAGGGACTTTATTTATTTACTTTTAACTTATTTTAAATCTTTTTATTTTAAAAAGCCACCTACAGAAGAACCAACAGAGTCAGAGTCCCTTTGCTCTGCTGTGTTGCTCGTGCCCCTCTTGCTCAGTATATACACGCTTGGGTTTAAGCTTGTGTTTAAAGTAAGATTTATGTGTCAACATTCATATTCTTCTCCTGAACTACTTGAGTAGAGTTTGAAGATATCATGATACTTCACCCTAAATATTTCTATGTGCTTCTCCTAAGAATATTTTCTTATGCATTACAATATCATTATTGTACCTATGATAGTATAAAATAATTTCACAAAGTCATTGGGAATACAACTCTATTAAAATTTTCTTCAAAATTTTTTTGATCCAGAGTCTGTTGGACCCATTATGTCTCTTTAATCTCTTTTCTTTTCATCTAGCTTTGTATGTGAATATTTTGGGGCTGGGGACAGTGACAGATAGAATGTTTGAGATATTCTCCCCTCTCTAAGAATTTTGCCTTTGTTTACGTAGTTTATCCCTCCAGTGGTCTCCCTCTGAAAAAGAGTTGGTCTTTGTCAGATTTTATCACTAATTGATGTAACTCATTGATGAAGCTTCTGGAGATGGATTAGAAGGAGTACTGCAGAGGTAGTGTGGGAGAAGAGTTATGCTTCCAAGCAGGATCCTGGGGCTCTCAAAAGGCCACAGTGCTCCTCCAGCTCACAAACTCTAAGACTGGAGGGACTTGGAAAAGAGCAGGAAGAGCTTTGTGAAGTTCTGTGGATTATGTGTTGGATTCTCTTTATATTTCTTGGTGTATGCATGGATTTCATTTAACATTTAAAAAGTATTTATTTATTTGTTTGTTTGTTTTGGGGATAAGCCCAGGATCTTCACACTGCATAACATCCCCACCTTATTTTTTTCCTTCAGATTTGAGACAGGATCTCTCTAAGTTGCTATGTTGCCCAAGTTCGGTTTGAAGTTACAATCTTCCTGACAGCCTCCCAGAGTACTGGAATTACAAGTTGTACCACCAGGCGTGGCTGGATCTTCTGTAATATTCATCAGGAATCATAAAATTTTATGCTAAGTTCCTAGTTATTTTTGAATTGTGGATTCCTATGTGTGATCCTCCTATCCTTGGGGTCTAGGCCTCATGGATGACCAGAAGTTAGTCTGGATTATACGTACTCTTTTCTTTGAAGGATTAGTGTTCATAGGGACAGAGAACTTTCTTATGCCTGTGGTCTAAAGTCTTAGAATGTATTGAGAAGATTTTAGCTGATCACAGAGATTTATCATCCAAATTGGAACACTTCTCACTGTGAAATAATTATAGGGAATAAGAATATAACAGTGAAATACAGGCAAAATACTAGGATAATAGGTTTAAACCAGAACAGTACCAGGAAAAGGAATACAAAAAGCCACCTTGATGTGTACCCCTACTGTTGGCACTGCAGATTATCATGTATAAATGTTTGGATAAAACATGCCACTCATAAGTGAAATGATGTGCCCCATTTGAACTGCCATCCATGCTTTGCATTTTTATTTGGTTCATCCTAATGTAAGAAAATATCCTTAATGGTTTCAAAGTTTTGACCTATCCATTGTTTATTTAAGTGGTAGAGCATTTAAAGATAAGAAATATTCATTTATCATTCTCTTATTTAGTTTTTGTTACTCTTAGTCATTCATCAGACTTTTGTTCATCATTTACAGCATGCAGGTGTTGTACAGATTCTGAGGACAGATTAGTGGCCCAGTGGGGGTAACTGGCTCCTAAGAGCATTGTAATATATTTTTCTGTATATACTTTGCCCCCATTCCAACTAGAACTTTCCCATTAATAAGTAATGTTTGTTACTTTATGTTGAAAATATAAAATGCAAAATAAAGTACAAAATTTCCTTGGTGCCATCCTTGTTGCACCCTTTTCACATTGACACATTGGACATGTGTCCCACTCAGCACCCTATGCCTTAAGGGCCCACATGCCTTAAAGGCTTAACATATTTTCCGCCTGTAAGAAGCTTGTAGTCTGGGAGAAGAATGACATGGAAGTGCAGTGAATATCGTGGGTTTTCGGGTGTAGGTCTGTTCAGGGCACAGCTGAACTGCAAGGAAGATAGTGGACCCTTGTACCCGCATTGTGGCAGAGAGAAAGAGAGAGAGAGAGAGAGAGAGAGAGAGAGAGAGAGAGAGAGGCATCATGCAGGGGTAGACACAGGGGCAAATCAAATAGAACAAGAGGGAAAGAGTTTATATCTTGAAAGAAGCATAATTATTAGGTAGACCCTTCTGCAAGTGGGAGGATCTGGTTGCTGAGTACAGAGAGAATTGCATATCATAGTAATTGGAAAACTGTAAGCAATTTCACTTTTGTGTGTGTGTATGAGGGAGGACCACATGCTGAATTTTGAGTTCTTTTTATAAGCACTAGGGAGTTTTGAAGAGTGGGTATGAACAGGGGTAACATACTGAATTTGGACTTGAAAAAGATGAGTCTTAAGGATGGCTGAATTAATTAAAGACATTGAAGGCTGGAATATCTCAGTTATCCAATAAATGGATGAAGAGGGCTTGACCCTAAGGCAATGGCAACAGGAATGGAAAATAGGAGAATTGGGTGGTAGGAACAACCTATAGGATTTGGTTATTGCTGAGAAGAGAAGCAGGAGGAGGAGGAGGAGGAGGAGGAAGATTGCAGTGCTGCTCAGGTTCCTGGCTCCTGTGGTGAGTGGAATGGATTAGGAAGAGGAGAGCGGAAGGGAGGGTGTGTCTGATTTGCCCCCATTAAGAGCTAAGTGCCTATGGGAGAGCAAGGCTGATGCTATGGGAGTAACTGATGATGGGAGTTGCTGAGGTTGATGAAGCTCTCTGGAATATTTTTAATATAATAACATGGTATTTATTGAAGGACTGACACATTGCTTTATTTGGAATTATTCAGGACAGACTCTGTGCGTGTGTTTCTGTGTGTGTGTTTGACAGACACTCAACTTTGTCAGTTCTGAAAATATGTTATTTCTGGTATGATTAGATGGTGAGTTTTCAAAAACAGTTAAATGTTGCAGCAAGGCTCGCCGTGTTCTGTTTCCTTCTCACTCAGTTTCCCATGAAATCTACATATTCAACATCTGGCATTCTTCTTTGCGAGGACTCTGGCAAAAGCACCGCAGGCTAGATTTAGCCCTTGACGGCTCATCCCATTGTAACTGTTTCACCTTAACGTGATTCTGAAGCAGACTGAAACTTCTACCGCGGGAGGAGCAGCTCTGTGTAATGTTACAGAGGAGCCACTTAGGAGAATTCCTTTTATGGTTGGGCATTCTTGAGATTGGAAGGGCCATTTGTATGGTATCATCTGAGATGGGAATGCAGTGAGGACGCGTCAAGGCACCAGGATGACAAGATCTGCACAGCACTTGTTTTCTGTTCTTTGTCAGCCCAGAGCCCTGTTGGCTGATAATGGTAGTTCTTCCTTCATTGCTTCATTTTTCAATGTCAAGTGCTTAGACTCTGAACTTCAAAATCCTTTTCCCATCTTGAAAGTCATATATTCTTAGAACTGGAAGGGACTTTAATAATTATCTTAACTCAGACCCTTGGCATGTGTACAGATAAGGAAAATCTCTTTTGCAAACTATTGTTAAGCAGCATGGCCGTGGTCTCCCAGCTAGTTAATCACTGAACTTTGCCCTGGCTGGAGTCCCTTTTTAGAATGCTCAGGGTGGCAGTTTCTCTGCTCTTTTCATTGTATTTTTTGCTAGACCTTAGTCTTCCTTCACTTGGTAAGCCTCTAAAATAATCTGACTCATTTGAAAGAAGAAAACACGTGTTTTTCTCTGAGAACTTATTTGTGTTCTCTCCAAATGGGCTTTCATTCTAACCCAGTGTGATTCTCCTCTCATCTGAGAGTGCTTTCACAGCCCAGCATGGGGCTTCTCTAATGGTCATGCTGCCTAGTTGGACATCAGTATAATGGTGACAGCAAAAACTCATGTGCTCTGGAGGACAGCATCATCTCTAAATTCAGGAAAGAACAGATGCTAGAAACTGTGGTTGGTGCCAGTGCCTGTTTGGGGCAGGTGACCCTAGGAACTTCCTTTAAAAAATGGTATTCCACTGAAACTTTTGAAAAGTGTCCTTGATTCTTTGATTTAAGAACTTCATACTTCGGATTCTAGGACTGAGACCTCTGACAACTTCTGGGTGCTTATGGGACTTGGCTGCTGCAGGAGGGCAGCGTGTGGTGGGGCAAGTGGTACTTAGAGCACTGGCCCAGCCAAAGGATAGACATGGGAAGTTTTGAAAGGAATTGTGAGTGAGGAGAGGAAAGAATCTGTGGGTAATTACTACCTATGCTCTTGGGTTGGTGGGAAAAGATGTCAACTGGGTCCGTGCTGTCTGTGCAGGCTTAGCTTTTGCTTATTCTTCCTCTCAACGAGTCATCGTTCTGGTCTGAGGCATGTACTTGGGAGTGTGGCTGGGAGTCCATCCACTTTCTCATTTTGTGCATGCTGAGGGCCTGTTTTGCAAAGTCAAAGGCTTTTTTATTTCTCCTGGCAGAAACTCTTCTGAGGCAGAGGATGCTAAAAGATCCTGCTTCTGGAAAAGGGGAGTACTACTGTTGGAAGGGGCAGGGAAAGAAATATCCAATTACTAGGTCACAACAGAATCCCGTTACATTTAAAAGAGTCCAGTTAAAGAAAAACTAGGTCCGTGTAGTGCTGTTTTCTCACTGGGAGCTCTTTCCTTCCCAAAGCAGGGAGCGAGAGGCACCGTCTGAGCTAAGCACACTGAATGAGGAGAACCTGCATCCTGGTGGGTTTTCCTTAAAGCTCTGAAATAGATACCCATCAGTTTCTTCTTACAATGGCAAAGCTTAATTCTATACCAAAAAAATCACAGAGTGTGGGAGTTCTGTAGCAATTCAGAGATTTACCTATGTTGAGTATTCCCTGCTCATCTTTTCAAAAATCACTATTCTTCTCCACGGTTATGGGTCCTGGGAAGCTGGTCTCAATGGACCACACCAATGGGATTCTCTGTCCTCAGGCTTAGAATTGCTTAGATTTGGTCAGTCAGAGGCATCCATATTACTACCCTTCAGTGGTTTTCTTAACCTTGTCCACACCTTATAAAAAGTCTCCTCTATCATGAGTTTCATTTGGATGTGTCATCTCTTTCTTTCTGGGAGGACTTGAACTATAAAATACATCATCTAAGCCAGGGTCCATTTTTAAACAAAAATATTGAGTCACAAAGAGGCCTTTTGACTTTTCCAGCTCTCTCTCTTCTCTTTTTATTTTCTCATCGGTGGTTGAATGTTTACAGACAGAGGCTATGAGGTCCGGAAATGCCGGTCTGGGCATTAGGAAGCCTCTGCCACTATAATTCTCTCTGCTGTCATGTGATGGCATATTTCCATTTATCAAAACACTGTGTCTTTAAAGATAGGATAAAAATTATCTAAAGAAAAGGGAATCTTCTGGGAGGACAGTGTCCTCTACTGGGTAGTGGATTGTCAAAACTGACTCTTTCAGGGAGGAAGCATTGGTGCTAGGGTTTGTCTGGAGGAACATGGGCTGACTTTTCCCTCAGCTCCATCTTGCCTAGCACCTTGTGCACCCATTTCCCCACTCCAGCATATTTGTGGTCATACATCTGACCACATGTAAGTGAATGAGCACCTGTGTGTCAGAGAGAGAGAGAGAGAGGAGAGAGAGACAGAGAGAGACAGAGAGAGAGAAAGAGAGAGAGAATCAATTTGTATTTTACTCTTCAAAGTGTGCTGAGGAGTCTCTTTTGAACTTTCATATTTATTTCTCTGACATGTTAATACTCTGGATGAAATGAATGTGTTAGTGGGTAGTTGTGCTGTCTTTGAAATAACTGTGTATGTGTGAACCTGGTAGTTCTGCTTGCATGACTGTAGCCCCTCATTGCGTCAGTCAGTAATCAATTCGATGACCACTGAGTAAGCATGTGGATCTTGGCTGTTGAATAAAGTCTGGTGACACTCGTTACAGAGATTTATATCAGCTCTTGTGGAAAGATGTCATCAGCTTAGAAAAAAGTCTCAAAGATGATATTTGAGCATTCTTTCAAGAAATGCCACAGCACTAACACTCTTGGTGGCATGGAGAACAGCATTGCATGAATACCAATTTAAATTAAAACAACTAATCATTTCACATGTTTTCATAGTTTTATGTATGCAATAAAAATTAATGTCTAAAGAGGAAAGTTCTTTTTAATGTAGCATCAAAATTTTAAGTCTAAGCATTGTGTCATGCTTAGGTGTGCTATCATTCTTTTCTTTCTGATTGGTATAGGAAATAGTGTATCTATAGTTAGCAGATCTTAACAATCAATGGATCTGTTGTATTAATGTAGGAAGACTATTAAGTGATCAGTATGAGTCAAAAGAAGACTTGGAAAGCCGGATTGAGAAATGGGTTTACTTATTTTTTATGCAGAAAGGATTAATTGTGCTCTCTGAGACTTGTCACCATCTCAAAGCCCCTGTGTTTGGAGAAAATGAAGCCGGTTGAAAGCGAATGATTGCTTTAAGGACTTGCTGGGTCTGTGGGAGAGTTATTTTCCCTATGGAAGGGAAACCCCAAACTGCAGAGCCATGGCCATGTGGGAAGAATTTATTTTTAATAAAGAGAAAGTGAGACAATGTTTAGGCAAAATGTACATTAAACAAATTCCACAAAGGGATAGATTTTGAGAAAAAAGAGCTTATCAGCCATCAACAGAGCACTTGAACAGCTAGCTGCCTTTGACACTAGTTTAGTTTATAGGTAAACATTTACTAGCCTTAGTAAAGGTAAGAAAGAATATGCATTTTTTTTCACAGCACAGCAAGTACATTATAACCTATGAAACAGAAAGCCTAAATAAATAAATATTGTAATCAACTTACGGGTTATTATGAGGGTCTGTACAGAGTCTGGATCTAGTCGGAACTGTGAATAAGCAGAGACAACCGCTTGTTACAAGGAAGACAAGACCTGTTGAATAGCTGTATGTGTGATGTAACAAAAGAAAAAGTGCTGGCTTTTGGGAGAGCATACCTAGGGGAGCTTCAGAGGGCCTAAGACAGTGACTTACCTGACTGAAACAGTGACGCTTAGGTGGAGAGCAGAAAGATGAGCATTAGTCAGGATGGTAGTTCTGGCCGAGTGAGTGTCTGTGAGAGCTGGGAGGAGGGAGAAGTGCGGAAGTGACAAAAGACCAGAGCAGCTGAGCAGAAGGTGGTACAGGGACAAGTGATAGTGCTGCAGAAGCAGGTGGCCACTAGTTCACGCAGGGCCTTACAAGTCATGGCAGGGAGACTGGCCTTCAACCAAAAAGCAAGAGAATTTGTGGAAGGGACTTTAAAGAATGTCATACTCAAATTTTAGAATTATCACTCTGAATGCTGGTTAAAAATGAAGTGCTATAGATCATGGGAAGATAGGGGGAGTATGATAGTGTCATACTTGGTTGATTAGAAGAGTAGAAACTAGGATGGGCAGATAGATCAGATGATGTTCAGGAATCCTAGAGCAGGTGATGGTCCCATCGCTGATTGCACTGTCCGGGTATTACATCATTAGTTCTGACTAGACCCTCTTTGTTTTTGGCAGAGTGGCTTTCAACTTCAGCGTGTGGTCTGCTGGGAGAGGAGGTCCATCGCCAGGTAAATGCAGTTGCTTTTTTGTTGCTGTGACTCAATATCTGAAATCCACAACTTAGAGAAGGAAAGATTTATTTTAGCTCACAGCTTCAGAAGGTCTCTATACACTCCCTCGTGGCTGGCAATGGTGGAAGCACATGGCCAGATGTCCAGCTGGAGGAAAGCTATTTCCCTGTGGCAGACAAGAAGCCAAGTGAGGAAGGAAGGGTGGAGTGAGTACATACCCTTCCAGTTCCTGTCCACCCCTTCTGGGTCAAGCCCCAGTGTTCTGTCCTTTCCAGGCCAAGCTTCAGTGTTCTTCTCCTTCTAGAGTGGCCCCACTTCTTGACAGCATGTAGCGCCATAGCTGTTCTACAACATTCAAATACAAGATGCTTTTGGGGGACATTCTAGATCCAAGCATAACATAGAGAGTTAAGAGTAGCTTTGTTTTCTGTATGAATATCCAATTGATCAAGCACCACTATTTTGCTCAAGATCTATTCCTATTTATTTATTTTGGTTAGGGTACTGAGTTATAGTTAACTCAGAAAAATTCATTCTCCTAGGATGAATGGTTTAAAAGGTTTTGACAAAGATATGCAATAGTGTAACCTCCATCACAATCAAGTAATCAAGTTGTGTAGTACATTCTGAAAGTCCAGGACTATGTCTTCAAGAGTTTTGCCTATTTTATTTTCCAGCAGATTCAGTGTTTCTGGTACCAAATTTTCCAAGATGAACATAATTATTGTACATTACAAATACATACCACTAAAAAAGAAGAAGAAGAAGAAAAAAAGGTGTAGAATGCATACAACACCTGAAAGTGTGCTGCTAGGTGGCAAATGTACTTTCGCTACCACCAGCCTTTGACAGCCATGTTATGCTATCTGTCCATTTTTCCCCTTGTTCTATAATATATAAATGGAACCATAAATTGTGTTGCCTTTTGTTTCAACTTCTCCCACTTAGCATTTAAAAAAAATTGTCAGTGTTGTTAGAAAAATCATAGTTTGTTTCTTCACATTGTTGAGGAATTTCTTTATCTGCTAAACCATAGTTCATTTATCCATTCATCAGCTGGTAAACACTGGGTTATTTACAATATTCAGCTACTATAAATAAAGCTACTGTAAACACTCATCAACATGCTTTGTGTGAACATAATTTTAATTTTTCTTTAACACACTTCTTTTCTGATCAGCCTAAATTTGATAGGAGTGGGCTTATTGCATCATAGTGGAACTCTAAAGCACGTGTTTAACTTTTTAAAATCTCCGAACTGTTTCCATAGTGACTGTGCCACATCACATTCCAATCAGCAATGAATGAAAGTGTTATTTTCTCCTTCAACCTCTCTAGCTTTTGGTACTGTTAGTATTTGTAATTTCAGCAATTTGAACTGGCATACAGTATTATCTCCTGATTGTTCTCATTTTCATATCTCTTATGATAAATAACATTGAGTATTTTTCTTAAGCCTTTTGCCATCTTATGTGACTTTGATAAAGTATCTATTCAAATCATTCACCTGTTTTGAAAATTAAGTTATTCATCTTTGTTTAGAGCTATTACATGATGTATGTATTTCTGAATACAAACTGTTTATCAAATAATGTGCCTTGCAAATACCTTCTCTCAGCCTATAGCTTGCTTTTTTCATATTTTAAAATATATTATTGAAAGAGCAGCAATTTTTCCCCATTTTATTGATATGTATATGTGCAAAATTTAAGGTTTACAATGGAGTTGAGCCTTTTATGCACATATGTATCTTGTCAAGGTGACAAGGGCTTTCCCACTCTCCTTTTGTCCCTCCCCTAACCCTCTCCACCCTCCCTCCTCCCCTACCTGAACCCCCTGTTTCACTTTGTTTTTCGTTTTAAGTTCCATAGGAGTTGTGCTGTGGGACTCATATCAGAGAGACCATTCCATGTTTCACCTTCTGCTTCTGACTCACTTCACTAGGCATGATGTTCTCAAGTTTCTTCCATTTGCCTGTAAAAGCCTCCACATTGTTGGACAATATTGATGCATTGTGTATAAATACTACAATTTGTGTATCCACTGGTTTGTTGATGGGTATTTTGGTGACTTCCATATTTTAGCTATTGTTAGTTGTGCTGCTATGAACATGGGTATACAAATATCTCTGTTGTGTGTTGTTTTGACCTAAGAGCAGCAATTTTTAAACTCTGGTGAATCTCATTTTATAAATTTTGTTTTCTTTTCTAGAAGAGTAGCTTTGTGTACTAAGAAATTATTGCTAAAATCAAGAATTACAAAGATTTTTAAATTGCTCTTCTAGAAATTTTATGATTTGAAGTTTTTTAGCTACATTGGCCCTATTAAGGTATTTTTGTGTTTATATGAGGAAAACAGTCAAAGTTCATTTTTTATTTGAATGTCTGGATTTTCTAACATGCTAGCAAGTTATCCTTTTCCCCATTTAATTAATTTGTGCCTTTTTCTATCTTCCCTCAGATATTTTAATAACATTCCCATGCATATTACACGGCTCGATACTGCTCCTCAGCTCTTAGATGCTTTTTAAAAGAATTTTCCTTTCTTTTTGGATCTCAACTTGGATAATTTCTATTGACTATATTTAAATTTAATGTTTCTTTCATTCACTGTTTTCTGTCTGCTTATCAGCCTATCAAGGAAATTCTTGATTTCTGATTTTGCATTTTCATTTCTAGAATTTCAATTTGATTCTTTTCTGTAGCTTTCCTCTCTGCTGAGAATATTCATCTTTTCTTGAATTGTACCTTTCTTTTCTTTTTCAAAATTAGAAAACAATTTTATTAGAGAGAAATAGCAACAAAGTGGTAACTTTAACAACTGTTGCATAAGGCTTCCACACTGAAAACTAGAAAAGCTTTAGGAAAAACTTTTAATACATTCAAATAAATTGCTCATTGACGAAAAATGTAAAATGTTTGTAAGTGCAAATGACCCGGAAGATTCAAAAGTATGGGAAAAAGTACAAAATACTTGCACTACTTGGCTTTAAGACTAAAAGGCTATAAAATCAAGATAATAGTAGGTGTTGGCATAAGTGTTGATAAAATGTTCAATAGAATAAAGATCTAAGAATAGAGCTTTACTTTTGGCAAACGTGCCAAACCTAATGGAGAAAATGGTTTGCACAAATGGCACTAGAATAACTGGATACCTGTATAAAAATTAACCCTCAATTCCTAAATTATACCATGTTCTATTTTTTCTTACCCTATTTTTATTATTGTATTTATGCAGTACACAGCAGTTGTATTGAGCTGGGGGATTTTGTACACATTCATATTGTATCAGCGGCATGTTGGTCCCCCCATCCGTTCTGATTGCCAGCATCTCACCCATTTGACTCTATTATTTATTTGTGTTCTGAGTTTCTATATTAGAAAAATCACGTATCTTTCTTTTCTGTGACACCCTTTAACATATTAATCATAGCTGTTTTAAAGTTTCTTGATTGTGCCAATGTTTGAGCCATCTCTCTGCTTAGTTCTGTGTTGTACCTTGACAATGAGCTCCTTTTCCTTGCTTTTTTGAATATCTCGTATTTTCAATTGACTGTTGAACAGTGTTTGTAGAAGAGCTGTGAATGATAAAGTGAATAATGGGCATGTCTACTGTAAATCTGCTGATATGAGATGCTAAGTCAATCTTTTTAGCAGATAACGTTAATGGATCGTAGTAAGTCTGGCGGGGTGTATTGGGCTTATAGTTATTGCAGTTCCTGATATATACCAGGTTCCAGACTTCTCCCATGGTGTGATGGAGTCACTTGGTGCTGATTTGCCTTGTGTTCCAAACCTGTGGTGTTCCAACTCTGCTCCAGCTGTTGAGCTGACTTTCTACTCCTGCTCCCCAGTGGAGGTCTCTCCTTGCATGTGCTCATCTCCTGGCAGGCGGCCGTGCTTTCTCATTGCTCAGTGCACAGCTGTGGCAGTAGTGGTGGCAGTGAGTTCTCTGGGGTCCTGGTACAGCTTCCATCCTGGGTGATTTAATGCAGTTGGGTATTGGGACTGGACTCTGTCAGGGTTCCTGCTCTTCTTTAAAGTAGCCAATGTCTGCCTCGCCTATGTGGGGAGTTTTGGATGGGAGTTTCCTGCCCCTCTCTGAGGAGTAGCAGGCTTCTTTGTATCAGTGTAGAATCCTGACCTCCCAGTCTCTTGTTCTTGATGCAGGGAAGGTGACAGGCTTTTGCTTCTATCCCTTCCCATGACCTGGAGAGTCACTGCTTGGACCTCGGAGCTGGTGATGTTTTCTTCTCTCTGAGTAGTTGAAAGCTATGATGTACATGAAATAAACTCCTGGAAACTAGATGAAGTTTCTTGCCCAAGTACCACTCAAGGGAACATTCTACAGCCTTCACCCTATCCTTAAACTTCCTCATGAGTATCCAGTGCAGACCCATGGCAGAAGAGAATCTTGAGAGTCAGCTTATACAGCCATGCTAGTCCACACATGCTATTTTAAGAATTCATTCATATTTTAGCTGGCTTCTTACTTCTGCTCTGAGGACAGCCACCTCCATACTGTGTCTACCTTAAAGCGACAGTTCATTTATTCTTTTTCTCTCCTTGGAGAAACATGTTTCTCTTTGTAAATTAGTTCAGTTGGTTGCGTTTGTGACTTTAACTTTCTGATAGGTGTGATACAAGTTGTGGTTTGGTTGGTTTTGCAGTTTTCTTGTTGTTTTTGTTAGAATGAGAGTGATACTTGTTGTGGCTTTCTGTACCTTAAGTGGATGCAGAACTGTGTTGCAGCATTTTGAGGATCATTGATATTAAGGGAAAATTTTGACTACAAAGAAAATACCAATCAAAATGAAAACTGAATCAAAAGAAAGCAAGAAAACCACAATATAAGGCTAAATAGGATAAATGAGAAGGTATAAATTTTATTCTTTTCTTGGGTTGGCAATATCTGATAGTTTTCCTTCTGAGAATATGCATGCTTGGTAGCAATAGCATAATACCATGGTAGGAATAACATAATAGGTTATTCTGAGGTCTGGGGTAAGGGAAAAAGTCTTGCTTCTCTCTGCCAAAATTGCCTTTGTGAGCAAGAGATGAGTAAAAGTGACAAATACAAAAAGAAAGAAAGAAAGAAAGAAAGAATGAGACAGCAGAACAGTCTCTATAAAGAAGTTCCCAGCTTCTCAGAAGAAGGTTATAAAATTAAAGAGCCCAAAGAAGAATGAGCGATATCCTTGGGCCTACAGAGTGCATCGTCTTGAATCTGGACTTACCTTAATGATTCCCCAGCCATCTCAGGAGTGGTCACCTCAGTTCACCTTGGATATATTTAACCTTCTACATCATTGCTACTCCATTGGTGGTCTTGAGACCAGAAGCATCAGCATCCCTTGAGAGGTGCCACTCAGACTTGGTGGATCAGAATCTGCATTTTAAGCAGATTAACGAAAGTGATTCTTCTGTACTTGAATGCTTAAGATGCAGTGTTTTACATAATCATTGCTTCTATTTTTTGTAGTCAACTGTACTTTTAATGAGATTAAAATCCTTCATATCAAAATATTATGAAGGTTATTTCCACTTTGCGGATACCCTGGGGTATAAGACGCAATTTTAAGACATTTAAATGCATTTTATAGTCAAATTATTCAATTTAATTGAACAATTATCACTGATATACATAGTTAAAGTTTCTTATTTTTCAATTTCCCTCTGAGTTTGTGATCCTATCATTCAGAAACCTAACTTATTTTTTGTAGCAGTGATTTCTCTGGTGCTTCTTTGTACAAAGGGAAAATTTAGACTTACTGGTATGGTCTGAATGTCTGTGTTTTCCCAAAACTCATGTGTGAAACCTGCCCCTCAGGATGGTATTAAGAGATGAGAGTCTTTGGGAGGTGATTAGGTCATGGAGACACAACCTTCAGGAATCGAATTGACACCCTTATAAAAGAAGCTTGAGGGAACATGTTTGCCTCTCCCACTGTGTAAGAGCATGGGGAGAACTATTTAAGAACCAGGAACAGGGCCCTTATCAAACACTGAGCCTACCAGTGCCTTGATGGTGGACCCTAGAATTGTGAGAAATAAATGTCTATTTTTTTTAATAAACTACCTACTCTGTGGTTTTTTTTTTTTCCTGTAGCATCCCAAATAGACTAAGACACCTATAAAGCCTGCTTCCTTGGTGCAGGTCTTCCTTTTTCTCCCTCTTGAAATCTCTTCAGGAAACAGGTTCCTGCATGGAGCTGCTGTTGTTGTTTCAAAACTTGGCCAGCAGGGTCCTAGCATGGAAAGTCCATTTCTCTGAGAAGTTTCTTGCCAAGAGTCCTTAGCTTTGTAGTCTTCCTAACTTGGAGTGTGTCGTGATGCAATGATAGGAAGGTACTGTTGAAATTTGTTACTATTGTTGTTATATTATTAGTATCATCATCATCATCATCATCATCATCATCATCATCATCGAGACAGAGTCATGCTCTATAGTCCAGGCTAGTACTGAACTCACTATGTAGCTCAGGCTGTCCTTGAGCTCATGGAAATCATCCTGTCTCAGCTTCCTGAATACTGAGATTACAGATATGTACCGCCATGCCCAGTTCATGTTGTGCTGGAGAATTGAACCCAGGACCTTGTGCTTTCTAGACAAGTGCTTTAAGTGCTGAGTTATACCCCCACCCCATGAAATTATTTTTTCTTAATTTTCAGTGAGGTTAGTTTTACATTTGTGCCAATTTCTGTTTTTCAAGCTTTTCTTTGATATCATAAACATGCTAACCACAAGGCTAGGGTTGTATAGCATCTGCTTTCCTTTTGTCTTTCTGCATGCATTTGGACTCATATTTTAAGCTTATCTTTCTGCCCTTTTAGCAAGTGACAAGATCTCAGAGTTCTAGCAATATCATTAATTTCATATATCTTGTTCAACTTGAGACCATCACCTATTTAGCCAGGGAAGGGTACAAGGTCATGCATCCCAGATGGACCAATCCAAGTAAAGCCTTATTCTTGCCTGTGGAAATGTCACACCTCATAATGATCCTTGTCCTGATGGAAATTGGCTTTCTTCTTTTTGAAGGAGATATTGCAGGATATTTGCTTTAGTGGTCAACGTGGAGAGACTCGTGTTTTCCAGGGAGAAATACAGATATGACCCCAAAATGGATTCTTGTTGATACAGCTTCAGAGCAGTTTCTCATTCAATGTGGCAAGAGCTCAGTATATTAGCCAACAAGAAAGAAAAATGGCCTTAATTAAGGCCACAAATTCTGCTTTAATCTCAGTACTTACCCTTAGCTGCAAAGGAGGCTAGTAACATATCCTTAAGTTGAATCAATTCTTGTTGGAAAAGCCATCAGGGCTGAGTTTGTTACCAATAGAGAACAAAATGCAGGTATTATGTCAACAGGGAGCTACATATTAGCTTTATGAACAGTGATGCTGGATTGAAAAATGAGCTTAAATTGTGAAGATATTCAACTACATTCAAGTCTCTTATTTTTATTGCTCAAATATTTCACGGAAAAGAAAAATACATGTTACTAAGACAAGAGAGGAGTTCTCAGACCTCTGTGCACTTACCAGTACTCAGTACCAGCCATGTGAGAAGTTGCTCCCTTGAGGAGTGAGACAGTGAACGTAAGAGGACTCACCTTGAACAGGTTCAAGAGGACAGACGTTTTCTGTTATAGGACAGACGTTTTCTGTTATGTGCCCAGGCAGGAATGTCAGGAAGGAGATAATGATGCTTCTCCTAATAATTGCTGTACATGTGTCTGTTTCTATCTATCTATCTATCTATCTATCTATCTATCTATCTGCCTATCTAAATTTGATTGTTGTTTATAACTACATATTGTGACAATTGTGTTGAATTTGTTGCTTTATACATTTTTCTGAACTCCTGCTGTTAATAACCTTGGAATGTAAATGGTAGTGTATTATGGCATTGGAGAAAGGGAAGAATTTAAGTGCATTGAAGTCGTGATGCTGACATAAAAGAGATGGGCACCAGCTGCCTATAGATCTTGAAGAAGGGGAAGGATTGTTTTAGGGAAAAATGAGGGAGAGGCAGGAGTTATGAGCAGCCTGGCTGCAGCCAGAACACTTAAGTGCTTGGGAAGTTCGCTGCAGGATTTCTCATTGCGTTCTTCTACATTGCCTCAAGAGAAACAGACAAATAAGGAAACAAAGCAAACAAATGCACTTATATGAGTGGGCAGCACATCCTACAGTTCTACAACCTGCGGCTCCCCTCACTAGAAGAGCGTCTGACACATGCCCCACTGCTGAGCAGCAGGCTCTGTCCCCTCTGTGTGTTCTTCTTATCCTTGACTCTTGCTATAATGCTGACTTGGGAACTCATAACAACGAGCTCTACAAACACTCAGCCCATTACTCTGAGTTGACAGCTAATTGCTGCCACTGATTGCTCTGCTGATGGTGCTTGTGGCTATTTCAGCTTTTCTCAAGAGTTCCTTAATTAGAGGAAATAACATCGTGTGCTGTCCAATCAGCCTCTTGTCAGATATTATTACATTTTTAGGAGAATCAAGCAACATTTTAGTTTGTTTCTGCCAAGCTGGTGTGAAGTTCATGGCCTGCAGCACAATCTGCTTGGCACATCCTGGTCTCCACCAGCTCAAAGGATGTTTGTCTCTGGTTATGGGTAGAGCAATTCACAATCTCATGTGCATTCAAAGTACTCTAGACTCCATAAGAAGCTCCTGTTTGGGCAACCTGATTCCACAGAAATGTCATACCTCTTAGTGGCCCTTGTCTTGATGGAAGTTAGCTTTATTCTTTCTGAAGGGAGATGTTGCAGGAGATTTGATTTGCTGCAAACATGGAAAGAGTCTCATTTTCCAGGGAAGAGTACAGATATGAGCCAAGGATGGCTCATTTAGAGTGGTTTCTCATAAAATATAGCAAGACTTCGCTATATTGCATTAGTGAACATTAGTGGAAAAGGGCCGTAAGTTAGAAAATAAATAGAATTACAAGTTTGAAGAATTTTGCAACTCCAAAATCTACACAGTAACTTTAACTAGCTTTTTTAAAATAGGTAATTATCCTTCTGAGGCTACTTTTTGGAATGCTTTATTTGAAAATAGCATATACATACTACTTTGAATATTTGTCTGCCTATAAACTAGGTATGAAAGTTTAAAAATCAGATAATTTGTCTAATACTGATCCCTCCAATTCCTTGATTTGACATTAATTCATTACACCCAAGATTTATTGAGCTTGCAAGATAGTTTTCAGGTTAGCAAAGCAGTGAGAAACCAAGTTCCTGCTCTCTAGGAGCTTTCTTTCTAACAGGGAAGTTAACATTCTCAACTGGTATCTCATAATTTTCTCCAAGATTCTTCCATGTTCTTTTTCTCCCCTTCTTCTTCTGGTATTCCCAGTATTGGAGCAGCAAACAAAGAGAGCAGAATCAGTCCAAGGTTGGAAAGATAAGTATTGTGATTTGGACCTGGAACATCCCCCAAAGCCTCATGCATTTGGATGTAGTGAGACATGTATGGAACCATGTACTATTGGGAGGTAGGGCCTGGCTCAAAGGGAAGGATGCTTGAAGTTTGACCTGGAGGGATTGTTTCAATTTTTTGAGATGGAGGTGGCACTCAGGGCAGAGCTTTCAGGTGTGTGCTGTTGATTTGTGGGCCAGAAAGTGAGGAAGGGGCTGAGATACTAGTTCTGGGTGTGTGTGGCCCAACTGACAGCTTGAAGTAAGTAAAGGAAGGAAGAAGAAACATCGTTATGGCTTCTGTGATGGTTGGAGAGATTATATCAACTTGAGGCAATTAGGAACCACATGTGGATTAAGGTTTAGGAATCATACTTAGATTAGGCAATTAGCAGCCAGCCTGAATTAGAGTATAAGTGATTTATGAGCCAGCAAATGAGGGAAGAACACCCAGATGTGGGAGGCCCAACTGGGAACTCAAACTATATAAAAGGAAGGAAGAAGAAAGATTGTTACAGCTTTTTCCTTTAGGAAATCTCTCACTTTTGCAAATGTCTATAGCTGACTTGCTACATGCCACAGATTCGCTCCAGTCTCAACTTGTGCCTGTCTACCTGTCACCAATCTTCAGTCACTGATCTTCAGTCTCCAGTCTTCGCCATTGTTATTCAAACAACCAAGATCTGCAGCAGACTCTCACTGGCTGTCCTGCAGTCCTGGACAGGTGTTCTAGCTCATGGTTCAGCAACCGTTGGACCCTCCAGCTTTCACACATGCAAGGTGTCATCTTGGACTATCTCTGTCCTCAGACAGAGCCTTCCAAATAGATCCTTTTTGTTATGTTTTCTGTCATTTCTGCCTTTTGTAAGAACACAAACTAATACAGGTTCTTTCTGGGAAAGCTCTGGCCTTGCCTGAGTCTCTAGACATTGACTTGCTTCTCACTCACATGGCTTTCTGTCTGCAATGCCAAAAGCAGTTATCCAACCTCTAACTTGAGCTTCTACTGTTGCTGGCAGCTTATTAATGGACTGCACAAGACCTTCTGAAACTCCAAAATGAATATTTCTTTCCTTAAGTTATGCATATCATATATTGTATCACAACATTGAGAAAGTAAGTAAGACAGTAAAGATTTGAGAACTCTATGGTGATTTCATACTGTTTTTGGATTGGGCACAGAAAAAAAGGAAGAGCAAAGCTGAGTTGTATGTACGTGTGCATGTATGTGTGTATATAAGGGGAAATTGGTCATAGAGATGAAGAAAGTGGTTAACAGGCATGACGGGTAGGTAGAAGCCAAACAAAGATTCATAAAATCAGCACAGAGAGAAGAGGTAAGAGGCAGGAGTAATAGAACAATGACTATTGACTGTGTTTCCAGTGGGTCTGTCTTCGCTTTGCCAATTGAAGAATGATGAGGTCCAGGTATGACTTTTAAAATTTTCCTTCAGCTCTTGGTTGAATGTGATGCTTGAAGTATCTGCTTTTAAGTATTTCCTGTAGAAATCCAGCTTATTCTTGAGGTTTCTGAAGATTAACTGGTTTTGTTAATTAAATTTGTTGGTTCACGTACATAGTCATGTCCAAAGTGGTTCCTGATATAATTTTATGCTGATTTAATACACCCAACCAAAGTGATTCCTAAAATGGTTTTGTCATGGTATAAGCACACCCAAATACACCACATTGAGAAAGTTCACATCAGCTAATAATTACTTTACTTATTGCTTTCAAGTGAAGGAGATTATTGCCTTTATAGAGGCAAGCTAGGTAGACTTTAGAAGTTTCCACATGCTGGGTATGATTTGCCTTAGAAGTAAACCAGAAATGCTGTTCTTTTGTCTGAGCCAGTGATCTTTTCATTTCTCATAGAGCTTGAGGTGAAGTGCATTTGAAAGCCCAATTGAGCAATGTAAAACATTTTCCTGATCCTATTACATTTTCCTCTGTTCATGACTTAACTTTTTCTCTTATTTTATTTAAGTGACATATCCTCATGAAGTGCTCCCACAGTGAAAGTCATGGCAAAAACTAGAGAATGAAATCTTACCTAAAGAATTGAATGAAAAGAACTTAAACATTATGATGTCACAGTTACTTCATATTTTCTTGTATTTTATATGCAACTTGCAGATCTCTGTGCACCCTGTGCACTGAGTCCTTTGAGATGGTGTCTCATGTATGTTATAGTTGCTCACGGGCTGGGAACACCAGAGCCTTTGCAACTGCCTGTGCTCCTGACATGAATGTGTCACAGGTCTGTTTTGTCCAGTACCTACCAGCTGCATCTTCTGTTGGTGTACATTTTCTCAGGTAACATTTAAAAATTCCCTAAACTGTGCTCCAGACATAACAGACCTGATGAGAACCGTGTGGTTTCCATGGCATCCAAAGACTGCTTTTAGAAACTTGTGGACTTCTCCAGACAGAAAGGAGGTAAACTGCTCTGACAGAATAGACTCTACCTTGAATACTGAGAATAGAAGTTATATTTAATCTAAGTTAGCAAATCTGATTTTCAGAACTCCTCTCAAGCATTATATTTCTAAGGTATTTGCTGAAAACTGCTCCGTGGTTTATGGGCACCAGCACTGCTGGTAGCAGCTTTTTTTTTTTTTTTTTTTTTCATCTCTGAGCTGGGAGCTGCTTTTTGAATAAAATAGAAAATGTGAACTGCCCTCGCCATGAAATCCCTTTCAATTTTAGAAAAAAAGTAGAAGTAATTGGGCCTTCTGGTTTATTTAGGGGACTGAAGCAAAAATGGGTCTACCAGGAGGAAAATGGCCTGCCTGCTTTCTTTGTGGGCCGCCTCTTCCCTTCTGGTACAGTTCTGCTAGTCTCTGATTTTAAGATGATTTTATTGTGTTTATCTGAGGTTTACAACATGGTTCTGTGGGGTACACATAGATAGTAACATAATTGCTACAGTAAAGTAGATGAACAAATTTGTCATCTCATTATTCTTAACAGCATAAACATCCTATTTAACAACATTTTCTAATGCAGTGCAGTTTTGTTAGTACACAGCATAGCTGAGCTTGTTCATCCACTGCATCTGTTGTTTTGTGTTCCTTGACACCCTGCATTTCTTCTCGTCCGTCCCCTATTCATGGCTTCTTTTTTCATCACTGTGTTTGAGCGTCTGTTGTGTGTAAGTTTCTCCACTAATAAGTGAGATCACGTTGTGTTTTTTGTGAAGATATCTTTCCTTGATGTTAATCTATGTCTTCCTAATTGTTAACTCTAAAGCAGCGAAGCTTAGATAATTAAAATGACTGTTTTGTTATAAAATTTTATTGTGTGAATTTTTTGATTCATAGAAAGACCCAGGGCAGCATATTTTGGAAGGCAACTATGCTTACTATTATACCAGAAATGCACCACCTTATCTTGGGGTATCACATTTTCCCCAGTATGTATTGGCATATATATGCAACGTACAGAGGTTCCGTTGAATTTGGGCATGTTGTACGTACATATATCACAACTACTTTACAGCCCTTCCCCTATTGTGCATGTTTATAGCAACACAACTAACAATAGCTAAACTGTGGAAAATGTCAAAATACCAATTAGTAGACCAAATGGATACAAAAACTGTGGTATATGTACCCAATGGAGTACTATTCGTCTATAAGGACAGATAAATTAGAGGCTTTGTAGGTAAAGGGACACAGCTTGAGACCATTATGCTTGGTGAAGTCAGTCAAACTCACAGAGAGAAGTATTGCATGGTTTCTCTAATATGAGAAACCCAAAATGTAGGCATTATATAGAACCAAATGGAAGTGATCAGGGTTGGAGGGGATGAGGGGGGGGGGGGGGAGTAGATGGGATGGCACATTCTAAACTCTTTTTAGGGTCAGAAATGCCTCTTTTGAAAATTAGTTCTTACCTAGAACTATAACCTGCTCTTGTGGTCCCTAATTCAGGTCGAGTAGGGACTATTGGAGTCACTAATTTAAACTGCTTGACATTTTGTGTGACACTTGGCAGTGTTAAAAGATTTGTATATCCATTGTTCTTTAGGTTATAAGAGGGTAAGAAACACCCTTGAGGTACAGATATACTTTAAATATTCTCTCTTTTCTTCTTTCTTTCATTCATGAGGGACTGACAGCTTATAGGGAAGGAAAAATTTTACTAAACAAATGAACATATGGGTTTATTTTACATGACACAAGAGCTTTCTTAAGAAAACCAAGATCCAAAAAAGCAGCTAGTATCTACTGCTTTAAAAGGGAATCAGACAAAAGTTGTGAAATGTGGGAAGACAAAGCGGTTGGTGACGGGATAGAGGGACTAGGAAGACATGATCGGCTTATTTCATGAGGTTTGTTTGTCCAGATGGCTCTCAGCTTCCGCTTCTCATCTTGATGATAACAATGACACTTCCCTTCTGGTCCAGAGAAAACATGTTTCATATGGAAGTTTTATCTCCTGCTTTTAATAAAAGAAGTGAAGGTCAGAGTGATCCTGTATCTGCTGGGTTTCTGTCTTAATGTATTTTGGGACAGTGCATTTCAAACTCCTCTTAGGGTCAGAAGTGGCTCTTTTAAATGTCATTTTTACCAGGAGACAGACCTGGAGCTGGAATCTGCTCTTCCTGTTCCTAGTTCAGACTTGAGCTGCCTGTCATGCTGGGCAAAGTGTGAGAACAGGAAGGGAGAACTCACATCTTGTCTGTCAATGTTCTGCTTTCTTGGCTCTCTGACTTAACTTTGTGCTCCGTAAAGACAGAAGTTACCTTAATCTCTCTTGGATCCCTGGAATAGTGCGTGGCACACAGTATGTGCTCAGTTAGCATTTACGGTAAGAAATGAGCAATAGTGATCCCAACACATCTACCTCTGCTTACGTTCTTTTTACATATGCCAATGGCATAGAAAATATTGAATATAAGATCATACCTAAAATAAATAGACAAAAATTTGGGCTGAGTGGGGCAAATACAGGCTGTTAATCTGCCAGAATAATGAATGATGGATGCTAGACTGACGCATACAAACAAACCACGGCAGAAACTGAAAATAGAGCACCTGCCCTCAGCGAGCGCCATGTTTTCTCAGAGAAACAGAGCACCCACTGCATAAAAGGCAGGAAAAATCACCATCAGAGAACCTGGGGTTGGCTCTGCCCTTTTGGAAACTCAGAGTTGGGAGTGGGGCCCCAGAGAACAGGCACTGGTTAAACCCCTGGCCAAAGAGAGAGGAAGGAGTGGAAGAACACTGGTGTCATTTTCTCTGTTCAGTCCCATGATTTCCTGTACTTATTCAGGTGTTTTTATGTAAGAAACTAAATCCAGTGCCTGGTCAAGGGATGAATCATTCTAATTAACTGGAATAGAAAGTGAACTTTGACAAAGCTTCAATTGGCTCTTTTCTTTAAATAGTAAAGCAATTATGCTGTGATTTAGCAGCAGTAAGCCATTGCTTCCAACCTTATCCCAACTAGACTTAATATTTTCTGAGTTCTTTAGAGCTGTTTAGTTTGTCAGGGTTCAGTCCTCAAGCCACTTAAATATAAACTTCTGAAATTCTGATTTAGTGGATCTGGCAATCTGCTTTTTAAATCTTTCTTAATAAAGATTTTATTTTGGTATCATTTTATATTTACAGAAATCTTCAAAGAAGGTACAGAGAGTTCCTATATTTTCTTCATCTGGCTTTTCTTAATATTAATTTCTTATATAACTATATTTGTCAAAATACTAAATGATATTGGTACAGTAACCGTAATTAAGCTAAAAACCATTTAGATTTCTTCAGTCGTTCCACTAACATTCCTTTTCTGTTTAAACCAGAATATCACATTCTTTTTGTCTCATTTCCTTAGTTTCCTTGGAGTACAATAGTTTCTCAGGCTTTCCTAGAATCTGCATGTTTGATAATCTCCCCATCCCTGTCCAAGTGGCCCCTTAGCTCTTCCCCTTAAATTGAGCTCGTATTAGTCAGAGACCCAGCAGAAGATGGAGGCACACTCTAGAGGATGCTAGAGAGAATTTAACAAATCTAACAAAACACTGTCTTCAGGGTGGAGACAGGGTTGGGGAAACAAATTAACGTTGTTAAGGCAACTAGGAACTGTCTACAGTGAAAAGCTTTTTATTCTTTCTGGGAAGGAACAAGGGGACAGAGGCCACCCAGCCAGAGCAGTCCTTGGAAGTGTGTAGTCGGAGAGCCAGCTGTTATGAGGGCTCTGAAGTCTGAGGATGTGGAGGAAGACAGACCCTGAACTTCATTTCCTCTATCTTGGGTGATCTTCTGGTGTCTGGCATTGACAGAGCTCAGCATGAAGTCAGGAGCAGGGCAGGGACTATTGCCATTGCCCGGCATAGGTAGGAAGAGAGGGCTGGAGGATGGATCTGTGGAGGGGTGGAGGGGAGATACCTACCACTGAGTTAAAGCAGCACGCATAAGGGAAAGTCTGGTAAGTTAAACATGCCAGGGTTGAAACTCGTGCTGTTTATTAATTCATGGCTACTATGTTCTTAGCCTATTAAGCCTATTGCTTAATTAAAAGAGAAGTTCCAATAAAAATGGTACATATAGCCTTGGAAGCTATATAGCTTATTGCAAATTAAACACATACTCTTTTGGTAGGTTAATAATATAAAGAAAACTATATCTTCTACTTAAGTAAGTATACAGATGGAAGAAAAAAATGCCACCTGAGATACGGTCATAGAATTGATAACAGGTTTTAAGAGTAACATATACAACCTTATAGGATTTAGATAAAACAGTGTCTTTTATTTTCTTATTTTGTTTCTTGGCTCTACTTTTTGAAAGAAGTTGTACAACTCCTTTCTGCAACATAGCAAGTTAAATTCTGAGCATCAAAAAAAAAAAAAGCTGAGGAAAGCCTTTGCCCTCCCCTCCCCTCCCCTCCTCTCTCTTCTCTCCCTCCATCTCTCTCTCTTTCTTTCTCTTCTCATCTCCTCTCCTTTCTTTTCCTCTCCCTTCTCTCTCTTTTCTTTCTTTTTTGTGATTGGAAAAGAATAGAACTACAATGGAAAAGATCTTCTCTTGTTACACTACCAGTGGTATTTATGGAAATTACTGGTCTTTAGAACTGTACTTTCTTGGACTTATCCAGTGATTTTTTTCTTTCTTTCTTCCTTCCTTCCTCCCTCCCTCCCTTTCTCTCTCCCTTCCTCCCTTTCTTTTTTCTTTCCTTCTTTCTTTGATACTGGGGATGGAGCTTAGGGCCTCACATTAAGCTGTATCCCCAGCCCTTTTTTTTTCTTTCTTTTTTTCTTGATTTTGAGACAGAGTCTTGCTAAGTTCATCAAGCTAGGCTTGAATTTGTAATCCTTTTGCTCAATCTCCTGGAGTGCTAGGATTATAAGCCTATACCATCAGGCCCAGCTGTTTTCTTTTTTTAATTTTATTTTGGAGGTGAGTGGGTGAGATTTCCTTTTCTCATTTCAAGCAAGCAGTAGAAGTTTATAAAGGAGGAATATCAGCTGTATTTTGCATTCTTTGACATTAAGCTTGACATTAAATTCATTAGGTTTGCCAAAACAGAAGGCTGGGTGTAGGGTTTTTGTTCATGAATATTTTTCATAGATATGGGTCTTCATTAATGTTTGCTTATTATCTTCTATCAGGAAAGGAACAATTCTTCATTTGCTTTGACATGTGGTTGCACTGAGACCTTGATTAGGGAAAGGAATTTGCCTCCGAGGGCTCAAATTTAATGAAGGGACCATTGCAGATCTTTAGTTAAGGATGGAAATAAACAAGGGATGGGCTGGTAACGGACACTAGCAGCAGTATGAAGCTACTTCCATCCTTGGTTCAAAGGGAAGGAGGACAACTGGTAGTGTTCAGAGAAGTTGTGGTCATGGAGGAGGGCTCTTCAGCAGAAGACGTAGCTACTAAAGAACATATCTACTGTTGGGCATTGCCGTGAAACAGGAAGAGGCAGAAAACCAGCCCACTGGCCTTCTCCCCCTCCTCCCCTATGGTTGGTGCCTCCTATTAGTCAAATCCGAGAGAACTGTGGATGGTACCAGAGCAGAGGAAGGTGCAGTATGGCAGGGGGTTGTGAAGGGATGTGAGGAGTACCAGCCAAATGGCCCTTTGCTGCTGCTGAGCCTCAAAAACAGCTCGTTGTAACTTTGAGTTTGCAGGAAATGCAAAGTAGATATATTAAATTAATGAACAAACCCATTTTATAAAAGCAAATTGTATTGTTTTAAAATGAATTACTCTTGCCTCAGCTTGTTTCTAAGTTTTAGTTCATAAAGACCCTGTTTTCCTGAGTTATCCTAGCCTCTTAGTGTGATGAGAAACATGTTGATCTTTAGTCTTGTGGAGGCTGAATTTGACTTTCACAGGCCCTGACAGAGGGAGTCCAGCACAGCTTTTTGCCCCAACCGGCATTTTCAGAGTTAAAAATGGCCACTGAGCCCTGTATGCTCTTACTGTCCTAATGGTTTTTTATTTATTTATTTATTGATTGATTTATTTTTTTGCCTGTTGGGGCTAAATGTAATTACTAAATAATCCTTTCCAGTTGTTCATTGATTATTTGTGCATGAATTATTTAATGAAAATAGACCCAAGTGACCCAGTCATAGAAAGCCCTATTTCTGGGAAAAACATTCACTCTAGCCCATACCCAGATTGCAGGTTATTTGAGAACAAAAGGAAAGCAACAAAACGATCTTAAACACTTTTGGCAACTTTAACCAAACCTGGCCCCAGGATCATTTAAGCACTTCTGCTGTGAGGCTCAGAGAGATAGAACTGAAAATAGACTGGTTGCAACAATTTCTGTGAAGAGATCTGTAACGGTTTTCTTTAACTAGGGATTTCAGCAAGTAATGAATGGAGGGGCTCTGAAGATTACATTCCGGGGAAAGGAGTTCATGTTTCGTTTTCCTTTTCCTGATGGACTACCTTTGAAATACTTTACATCAAAATTTGAAACCTGATGCAGCAAAATATTATCTGCCTCCTCTTTGCTTCAATGTTTTTGTGCTAAATAACCTTTTTCTTTTCATATTTATGATGGATTCTTGGGCAAATTTATCTTCATCTAACAGGTTTCTGGAGAAGAATAAAGTCATACTTTCCAAAAATATTACTTACTTATGTTGCTCACTGTTTAGTTTATGCTGTTATTAGGTTCAGTTGTGTTCCTCTTGTTTTTTGCCCTGGATAAACAACCTGGCTTTTCCTTTGGCTGTGTCATGTGCATAAAACTGTTGAGTAAGGTCAAAAATGGTCATGAACAGTTTATTCTAGTGGTTCATTGGCTTAAATGAAGTTTGAAGGTCTTTGAATGTTAGAGTTTAAATGAGTATAGTTGAAAACTTGGGGAAAGCTGAAAAAGTCGGTGTATCATAATTTATGAAAGAACTGTTGTGGCTTTGAATGGCAACAATTATTAAGCTGCTCATCGTTGCTTATTGTAAGTACATGGCAAGGCCTCTTTGCTCTTCCTAACCTGACCCCTTCAAGGTGGCAGGGCAGGTAGAGGTGGTGGTTAATGCAACTTGTAACCTAAGTTAGGAAAACTGAACCCCATGACATTGGGCATGTACTCTGATGCAGAGATGATTTTTATAACCATTCCTGTCTGTGTCAGGACCATTTTCTGTATCACCATGGTGGCAAATAGTGATGTGTCTTGAACTCTGTGGCCTTCCACATTCCCTCAAGGTCAATTAGTTGTTATGGTTTCCTTTTTTGTTCTTCAAGGCAGATTGTTTACTGTTGTACTGTTACTTTGTAAGTGGAGGCCTTCCTTCTGGCCTGAGTTATTGAGATGACCTCCAGCCAGCCGTCCTGCACATAGTGATCCTTGTTTCTGCCAAAGACAGTACTCTCATTTTTATCAGGGTCTCTCCTTAAGCACTCTCAGCTAGTTGCTAGCGACAGGGCGAAATCCCTGCTAGTACCCAATGAAGGAATTTCTCTGATTAAGACCTATTGCTAGGTGCTGCAGAAACACAATTATGTGCTTTGGGGTCTATCTTTGAATGGTTTACAGTTTCCTGTAAGGCAGGGATTACATAAGTGCACAGTGACAAATCCACCTTCTATTTAGCATTCTTGATTACATATTTTTAGTTGAAGATGACTTTTTTTGGTATACTAGAGATGGAACCAATGTCATTCACAGTGAGTCCCATCCTCAGCCTATTTAATTTTTATTTTGAGATGGGGTCTCATTAAATTGCTAAGTTGGCCAGGCTAGGCTCAAACTTGTGATTCTCTTGCCTCAGCCTCCCAGAGTACTGAGATTACAGGCCCATGACACCAGGTCTGGCTGAGGATAACTCTAAGCTATACATTGTAAAATGATGTACATTGTGCCCTCAAGTTTTTGATGTGGCTTCTAATATTTTAAAATCTCTTTATGTAGAATTATATTTAGAATTCAGAAGTTATAAAAATAAAAGGACCTCATTATTCCATACAACAAAATGCCTATTTAGCAGGAGACACTCTGCCAAATCCTTGGCATGTCAAAATGTGTTAGATCCTACCAAACAAAAGCACGAGCATATATCATGGCCAAACAAACTTAGGTTTATTAACTTCTTGCTCCAAGGGAAAACAGATGCCTTGGAGAACTGGCGGGAGGAGGAGGGGGGAGTGGTTTCTCACCAGGTAGAAGTTAGGGAAAACTAACTGTAGAGTTTGTAGAACTGGAGGTGGTAATAGGATGCTCTTGGCAAAGACTGACCAGAATTTGTAAACTAGGAAGTTGTTGAAACTGTCAGTGGTCTTATCTTTACTACCCAGAATTTTTTGTGGACTTAGCATTAAATTAGGTTGTGATCTTATTTAGGATATATGGGTCTGAGAGAGCTGGAGTTGAGTCCAAATTTAGTTTGTTTTGCTCATCATGGTTTGTTAAAGCTTTTCGGTGTTGTGAATCACGCTGCAGTTTGCAAGTTGTGGTTTCTGTTTTAATTTTCAGATTCCCCTTCACATCCTAGCTGTGAGCTGAACTGGTTTTCCTTTTTTCCCCCATTTTATTGATACGTATACATGCAAAATTTAATGTTTACAGTGGAGTTGAGCCTTTTATGCACATATGTATCTTGTCAAAGTGACAAGGGCTTTCCCACTCTCCTTTTGTCCCTCCCCCTCCCCACCCTCCCTCCTTCCTCCTCCACCCTACCCCTCTGTTTCACTTTGTTTTTTGTTATAAGTTCCATAGGAGTTGCGATCTGGGACTCTCATATCAGAAAGACCATTCGATGTTTCACCTTCTGCTTCTGACTCACTTCACTAAGCATGATGTTCTCAAGTTTCTTCCATTTGCCTGTAAAAGCCTCCACATTGTTGGACTTTATTGATGTGTAGTATTCCATTGTGTATAAATACCACAGTTTGTGTATCCATTGATCTGTTGATACGTATTTTGGTGACTTCCATATTCTAGCTATTGTTAGTTGTACTGCTCTGAACATGGGTGTACATGTATCTCTGTTGTGTGTTGGTTTTCCTTTTACCTGAAGCAAAATTCTTATTCTCCAGGAGTCCCCAGTGGAGGCTGTTAGGATATACTTTGATACTTATCAGAGGTACGTAAGTAAAGCATTAAAGAATTCAGAATAAGCAACTAGCTTTTTCTAAAACAATCATTTTGTTGAAATCCTACTCTATATAGGCTATACGTACACTATGTGCCAGGCATATTGAATATACAATTTTGTTTAACCCATAAATCTTATGAAGAAGGTGTTATTTTTTTCATTTTCATTTTAAAATAAGGTCACCTAGCTAAGAGATATGATCTAGGGTTTTATTTTTCTTTTTCTTTTTTCCCCATTATTATTATTTTTATTAGTATATTTTTGTGATATTTAGTAAGTAAATTCATCTTGGACAAGACATATACCTTCATATATCTATCTATGATAGATATCTCTATTTATTTTATAGCATCTTAATAACTTTTTGCTTTTGCTTCCCACCTATACCCTCCCTTCTCTCCCATTCCCAAATCCTCTTCCCATCTCCACAAAGAAGACTTTATCATACACTTTTTTTGGGAACAATTAGAGTGCTTTATACAATCTCAAAGTAGGCCTTTGAAGTTGCTAATATGATTAATCTTGTTTTTCCATTGAGGAAACTGAGACTTAGGGCTGTGAAGTAATTGGTCTATAGTCAGAGCTGGTGACTCCGTTGTAAGGCAGGACCCAGACCAGGCAGTGGAGCTGCCCAACCCACACATATAACCAATGTCTTACTTTTTTGTTGCTACAACTTAATACCCAACATGCAAAAATTTGGGGAGGAAGAGTTTATTTTAGCTCACAGTTTCAGAAGTTTGCAGTTCATTCATGGGCGGCTGGCAACAGTGAAAATGTGTGGCAACACTGCATTGCAAACAGGAAGCCAAATCTACTCAAGTCCCAGAAGGCAGGAAGCAGCAATATCCTTTTAGGTACCATCCCAGTGAACCACCCTTTCTGGGTTCAGACTCAGTGTTTCACCCCTCCAGGTTTAATGCAATCCACATACCTGCAATCTACCCCTCTAGACTAGGCCTCATTCTCTCAATGGTACATGGTTCCATAGACAATCCACAACACCCAAATGCATACGGCGTTTGGGGGACATTCCAAATCCAAACCACAACAACCACTGTCTCTGAAGCTTCTCTTTACCGTTGTCACTGGGCTCTCACACAGGTGTCCCTAACTGCTATGCTCTTATGGCTCAGCAACAGGGAAGAAGTCTTACAGAAGGGTTGATGTGGGGTAGGAATTGGCAGATAAGTAGGGTATTTCCAAATGAATAGTCCATAGAGGAGCAATAACCCTGGGAACAGGAATGGCTTTTCTGGGTCAGGGACTGGTGAGGTTTGAGGGACTTTTAGTGTCCCAAAGAGAGTGATATGAGCAACCAGTGGAGCGGGAGGCAGGGGCTGGGACCAGACTGAAGCTTCACAGTCACCCCTCGTGTTTTACCCTCAGGAATGGCTCCAAATGGTGACTCTGATCATAATGAATCTTCACAGGAAAGTGATCACCAAAGATGTCCATGCTGAAGGCAGTTTGAGAGAAGTTCTAGCATGGATTTTACACGAATGAAGCCTTAAGAAGGAAATGCTGCCTAGAGATATTCTTGAGGCAAGTGCTAAGAAGAGTCTGACACTCATTTTAGTCTATGTTCTTGTAATTAGAGAAGGAAGATGTCACTACTTTCAATCAATCCTGAGTCTGGGAATGCAGCTTTTATTTATAGTGTCTGGAAAGGAACATGCTTTTCATCTTCATATCAGTCTTATAAGAAAGATACTATTTGTATCCCAGTGTAACAATGAGGAAACAGGCTCAGCAAGGAACTTTGGTATATCATACAGGGGTGGGTGGTAGAGCCAAGATTTCATCCAGTTTGATTTCAGAATTTGCTGCAAGAAGTCTGCGTTCTTTTGGCTTGTGAAGTGTGAAATATTCCAAACACAGTGTCAATGGTAATGGCATTCCATGGAGTCAGTGGTAGGGAGAGGTGAGGGCAGTAACGGGATGGGCAGGAGGAAACTTGTTAGAGCTTACCCATCATTCTCTCACTTTGTGGCAGCCCACTCCTGCTTTCCACTGTTGGGAATCCCTAGTTTAATATTGTATCTCCATCTCATATTAGTCTTGGGACCACAAGACACAGTCCCAAATGCCAAGGGATGAAATTCTTGGTCCTAGTATATATTGGAGTTCCTTTCAGGTTTGCTTGGACTTTAGTTCTCCAGCCAATTAGCAGGTGTTCTTTTTGTTACCGACCTAACTTGTTTAACTAATGACAGGTGCTTTCCTTAAAAGCTGTGGCTGCAGAAAGGCCTTTGTTGATTTTGTACAGGTGATTTACTATTATTTTTTTCTGTGGAGAGAGTTTGTAGATTAATTATATAATTGATGCACATGAACATGATTTACCCCTCACCATTATTTCATAATGGCTGATTTTCCTGTTACTGGTGGTAGGGAGGGTGGTTAAGGAGTGTCTGAGCTACAGAGTAACCCTACCTTGGCTTGTCTTGGTCAGGTTACTTAAATTTCTTGCACCTAAGTACTTTCATTTCTAAAATGGGAATAATAATACAAGTCCTTGCCTCATAGGGTTATTCAGATGATTAAGCAAGGAAATCCTTAAAACTCACCCACTATATTATTCAGTGTATAGTAAGAACTCAGGAAATGAGCCAGTTGGGGCTGTGACTTTAGCACTCTGAGAGGCCGAGGCAGGAGGATCCCAAGTTTTAGCCCAGCTTGGACATCTTAGCAACTTAGTGAGACCTTGTTTTAAAATAAAAAAGACTGGGGATGTAGTTCAGCATGACGGTTCTGGATTCAATTCCTAGTGCTAAAACAAACAAGCGAAAAAACAAAAAACCCCAAAACAACAAAAAAACCCACAAAAACCTAAAAAACACTGTTGATAGGAAAGTAAATATCAGGTAAGCAGCTGATGTGAGTCCTATGTATAGCCTGTGCACTCATTGCACAGCTCCCCAGGGGTGCCATAGACACACCAGCAATGGTAGGAAAGTCACCCCAGAGTTATAGTGTGGTAAATGATTTAGCCATAAGGGTAATGTCTTTGCTAACATTTAGCCAACTGGTAAGTAGCAAGACTGGAATGTTAGCCACTGAGGTTGTTATGGTGTGGACCAGCATGGTTGACCTCTTTCCTGTCAGTCACAAGGTGAGAAGAAGATTTTAACAGTTGAGTTTTCTTTGTTAATCCAAAATGCACTGACTATTCTTATGTATTTTAATATTTCTTAGAAATTTATATTTTTAGCATCTATATAAATATGTATTTTTGGCTTTTTAAATACTAATATTTATTTATTTATTTTCTGAGACAGGGTCTTGTTCTGTAGTCCATAGAGATCCTGAACTCACTACGTAGCCCACTCTGGCCTTGAACACATAGAAATTTTCCTGCCTCAGCCTCCTGAGTACTGGAATTACAGGTGTGTGCCACCACATCTGGTTTGTGTGGTACTGAGAAAGTGAACTCAGGGCCTACTGAACCACTGTGTCTTTCCTCCAGCCTTTAACACTAATTTTAATGACAGTATTTCCTAAATTCACTTGGCCTTAGGAAAAGATCATACACCTTTATTTATATGTGACTAGGGCACAGGGAAGATAAGAGCATGTAAAGGAGTGAAGAGAGAGTGAGAAGGGACACTTGGACATGCGGGTCCTATAGCAGTTTTCTTATTTTTCTGTGGTGAAGCACAGGTCCCCAGCCATCTCTTGGCCCAGAGATCTTCAGTTCTTGAATGGCTTTCATAATTCGGGCATCTTGCCACATGACTCTTTGTTAATGTAATTTCCGTGCAACATAGCCCACAAATGAAGCCAACTATCTCAGTTGGTGCTCAATTCGAGAAACAAGGGTCCACCCCAGTTCCAGAGCAGAAGCTGGCTGTGTTGGAGTTGCTGACAGGTGGCATGGCACATCCCCATGAGATACCTTCAAAAGTGCTGTCCTGTTTAAGAGACCTCCTGTCTGGATGGTGATCAGGGGGCTTTTGTGGTTCATACCTCGCCCATAGGCATTGTATATGATAAAAACACCTGCAGATTTCTTTCTCCTGCCTTCTGCTCTCCTTCTGCCCTTTCTTTTCTTAGACAGCCCCTTCCCACATGCTGTTTGCTGAGCTCTACTGCTTGTCTCCTCAGGTGTCTGTCTCGCTTCCCTCTCCTTTGGCATCAGAAGTCTGTATCCCTCTTGACCTCCCCTGAACCTTCTCAGCTCTTTCCTGCTCAAGAGGAGAATGCAGGCACATGAGTTAGTTCTATTTATATCAAGGAGATCACTTTTTCAAACTTCTGAATGTTTAAGAATTAGTTATTTTCCTACTGAACTGGTATTCAGAGGCCAAAATAGGATTTCAAAAATAAAGGTCTGTTATTTGTTTTGTTTTGTTTTGTTTTTTGTATTTGAGGGATTATGCTGGTGAAGGTTGAGTCTTCTTTCTCACAGTGTGTGAAGTTCTAAGGGCAGTGACTTCATGGGCGCAAATGCCACTGGTGATGTTTCCCTGATAGTTGAGCGTCACCTGATGATTTGGAGTGGCTGTGACAAAGCTGTGTCAATATGTGGTTTCATTAACCTGCTAAACTAATGCCAGGCAGGTACCATCAGAATTGGAAGAGACGGATCTGCTGTATAAAAATAGGAAGTTGCTCATTTGATATTAGTCAAACGATGATTCACCATGCCCTTTGCTATGCTCAAGAAATAAATAAGTACATTTCCTTACTTATTCCTACCACTGCCATTCATAGAACTACATTAAAGCCAAACCAAGATGGAGACAGAGAATATTTTTGCCCAGAGAAAATGAGGAGGACAAGATTAGCAGCCAATATGAGGCCTGGCCTCATACAGTGGGCAGCCAGAGAATGTTTGTTCACCTGCTCTTTGCTGAGGGGAGTTTGTTCCATTAATTATTTCTGCAGCATCAGTTATTGAGATGAGGTGGGAGTTGTGATTAGGAGAATGTTGCTTGCCCAAATGCCATGGGCGTCTATGAGTATGTGGCATAGGAACAAGAATACCCAGTCTGAACTAGATGTAGTTCTTTATTTCTACTCTCTGATTGCTTTGAATTCAGTGGCATTGAACTTAAAGTAGAATGCCATCTTCCTCCATGGCTTCTTCAAAACAAGTTGTACCTTATAACTTCCTCAAGGAACTCATATTTATTATGTGAATTTTTTTGCAAATTAGAACTATGACATAATTGCTATTCAAGCTAGAGTTCAACACAGAATTGGGGCTCATTTATGGAAGGAGTGAATGAATGAGTAGTGCTAAGATGTACTTTTCTTGCGAAGTACTAAAATGCAAAAGTCGACTAATTCTACAGGATATGTGGCAGGGATCACACAGGCTCTCAACAAAAGCATTGTTCCTGGTACTCTACTTACTGTTCCAGGCATGCTGGGATTTTTATTTAAGGAAATGTCTTGTGAAAGGCTTTGTTAATCCCCTGAGTCCAATTGTCAGGAAATGTGAAAATTTAGAAAGCTTCAAAACTAGAAGAATGAAAGTTAGGGCTTTTTCTTGTCACTCTTGTATGAGAACTGAGGACAAAAAGAGAACCCAACTCTATACCTCTTTCCTCTTGAGTGGCAATTTGCATATTCTGTGTCTCTAGTCTGATAAGGGTTAGGGTCTACAGTCATTTAGTCTTAGAAAGATAAAGGAGTCTAGACAGCCAGGAGAACCAAGTGGGTTGACCAGAAGAGCATCAGCAAAGAGGGCTGTAGCCATGGCTTGAAGTCCAATCATATTGTTTGTGTCCTTGAAACTAGATGTGGACAGTTCACAGAATAGACTTCAGTATTCTCAGTTTTTACAATTGAAGATTACATCATATTTTTCCAAGTTGCAATACTATCATGTTATTCAAGATTGTTTCGTTCTGTAAAGTCAACATGTTCTAATTTGGCTGGCTGGCTGTTTCCATTTTTGAAACTAATATAAGTAGTGCTGCTCGACATATCTTTCAACGGACAAAGTTACTTATTTTCCTTTAGATAAATTAGTATTGTATTAAGAGGGAAAACATTTTTAAAGTGTCGGATACCATTTGCCAGACTACTTTTCAAAGGGCTGTAGTGAATACATCTAGGGAATATTTTAACTCCTTTTGAAAGCTGTGTGCTCTGCTCAATGACACTTATCACTTTGTGATCATTCTGTTCTTGTTACAAATCTGAAATCATGTTCTCCAAATTGTTCCCTCTCTGTTACTTGCCATGTAGCCCACATAAAAGCTAGTTCTCATCAGGGTCTCAGGGCACCATCACATTGAAGGAAACATCCAGTAGCCAAAATCAATTAGAAATAACACTTCCACTATTTGTCGTATCTCTTAACACGAAATGGAAATTCTCAAGAAGTACCTTTTTTCTCTCTCACAATCACACACTACAGTCACTTGATGCTACTTCTCTCTTCATATGCTACCTTACTTCCATTTGGTTTCTCTCCTCCTTTTTTGCAGACACGTACTGTCTAACTCACACATGCGTCCATCTTCCCAGAAGTTCACGGGTCCTGCCCATGACTGCTGCATAGAACCTCCCATAGGAAACAATCTAAGTATCTTCGGGGGGATTTTCATACATTGAGACTCAAGTTTCACACAATAAGAGAAAAACCCTGAAGCTGGTCTGATAAACAAGAGTACCACCCTCCCCCCCCACCCCCCAGACACAGGCGGGCATGGGGATGAGCACATAACCATTGTTTATGATTTTGTCCTAATCGAGATAGCAATAGCAGCAGTAGTTACAGAGCATGCTTGCTACAGGCTGGACACTGTAGTAAGCTTTATATGTGTTGTCACAGGGTCCTCACAACAGTCTTCTGAATCAGCCAATAGTATTAGATCCATGTTTCAGACACAGAAACTGAAAGTGAAGAAACTGTTTTAGGTAATTTTCTCCATGTTACAGCATAAGTGACAGAGCTGGGATTTAAATTAGGTACCCTGGCTCTAGAGTCTGGGCTTTTAACTATACTGCTTCAGTGTGTGATAGGCTTGTCCTCAGCATCCATGAAGAATTAGATTCAGGATCTCTCTTGAATATCAGAATCCTTGAATGCTCAAATGCCCCAAATAAAATGGCCTAGTAGTTGCATATAATTTGTGTACACTCTGCTGTATAATTTAAATATTCTCTAGATTATTTACAACATCTAATACAAAGTCAATGGCTGTTAAACTGTACTGCTGAGAAAACAATGACATGCAGTATGCCTGTCCGTGCATGTCCAATACAGGTGCATTTGGGGGAATATTTTTGATCCATGATTGCTTGAATCTATGGGTACAGAATCTATGAATGTAGAGAGTTGACTGAATGCCTGCACATAAATAAAAATGTCCATTTTTTTATATCATGTATAACTTTTCAAATCACTATTGTTTTGGTAAAGTGTACAGCAAAAAATTAAAAACGATGTAGAGTGCCTGTTTCTTATGAGTTATCTTTTTAAATTAAAATCTACTTTATGCTTCTGTCTATGTCAGTCAACCTGCGATATCTTATTGGTCTAGATCTTGGAATTGCTTTTACCTGTTATTATGAGAAAATCCTGTTGTGATGAGGTAAGAGAAAAGACTTAATCCACCATAGATTCTGAAGTGTAGGTCATCAGGATTTCAGGGAATACTGACAGGGAGTTGCCAAGCCAAGTAAAGAAAACGAGGGGTAATTAAAAAAAAATTTTTTTAAAATCAGTTGCTGCAGTAAATACACAGATCCTGCCTGCGTTCTGGGTTTTCTTTTAATGCCTCTGCTTTCATCTTTTACGTTGTTCTTTTGGACACACCGATTACCCGGTCTGCTTCATGTTCCCAGCCCAGAGGGCCTCTGATGAAGCACGCTGATAAGAATCTTCTTTTTCTCTGGAAGACTTGCTTGTGAATTAGATGCGTAAGCTCATGTCCTCAGCCAGAGAAAAAAATGGAACTTTTTTCTTTTTTTAAGAAGAAAATGTCTAGCAATTTAGGGCATTTTTTCACAGTAAAAAAAAAAAAAAATCCTTAAAAACATCACCCAAGTGGTCAGTTTAAAACTCTGCGCATACACTGTTCTTCAAAGAGCAGTTTCTGTAGAGAAAAGTTATCAGGTCTTGGGTTTTCTGCAGTGGGAAGAAAGCTGGCAAAGGTGTCAGGAGATCTGAGGTCAAGGCCCTTTCTACCGATGACCAGCTCTCTGAGTTACATTGTCTTTACTTATAAAGAATTTTATAAATTTTATACTAAATACTTTTTATGTCTTTCTTTATATGTAATTAATGCAAGGTAAGTTTCTGTGCTAGGTGGCTGTTTAAGGTGTTGCCCCCCACCACTCCCAGGGGCCACGGGATGTCTCACAGGGCATTGGCACCACTTCAGTGCTTGGGTAGCCTCTCACCAACCTCCACAGGCGTGGCTTACAGTCAGAATTGTCCCATTATGGATTCTTGCCTTCAGATTAGGCACTTGTTAAAATAAAAACATTCCTGGAAGGATCTTTGTTAGCCATTTGTCATAATTATTTAGTTTACTTCATCTAATAGCACTAATTTAGCATAAAAGATACTCAGGATACTTAGGGTACCTAGGTGTATTTATTTATTTATTTTTCCATGCATGATACAACTTATTTTTTTAACTTCTTACAATTTCTAAAATATTTCATGGTGGTAAAAACTTCACATGGCATAAAATGTAACATTGTTTTTGTAAATTCATAAATTCTGAATTCTGTAACACGTTAGAACCATGGGGTTTGGGGAATTAGTGAGTGTTTGTGTCCACCCCCTTTTCCCTATGTGTCTTTAGAGTGGTGGAGATGAATGTACAGATAAGTATGATATGGTCCTGCCCTTGAAGAACCTACAGCAATTGGTGAAGAATAAGAAATCTGCATAAATATCACATGAGGACTGAGCACTGTGGAATGAGTGTTATAAGAGTTTAAGGGTCTATGTGTGGAGAGGGATTGCTGACAGCTGTAGTGGCCAGAGTTGTCGTTGTTGCTTAAGTTGATATCAGGCTTGAAATACAGATGCAAGATGTTGACTGCAAAGAGAAGAAAGATGTACAAAGGGCTGTAGTTGGCACAAGTCAAAGCATGGTGGGAAGAGCCAAGGCAAACAGGGAAGGATGGTTCAACACATAAGATGAAATGATTGTGCTTCAAAAGATTGATGAAGAAAGTCTATTGTAAAAAGTAAAGAATGATAACCTTTTCCTTTCCTTTCCTTTCCTTTCCTTTCCTTTTCTTTTCTTTCCTTTCCTTTCTTTTTTTGTGACAGGGTCTCACTTTGTAGTCCAGGCTGATCCTGAACTCATTATGTAGCCCAGGCTGTTCTGGAACTCAGAGCAATCCTCCTGCCTCAGCCTTCCCAGTGCTGGGGAATGGAGCGCAGGGCATTGTGTTTGCTAGGCAAGACAATTCTTTTATAAGGGTGAATTTTAGGAACCTTATGTGGCAGGGGTGTAGATTGTTCTGAGGCCAAAGGTCCTGGAAAGCTTTGGGTTTTCAGTCCTCAACTCTTGAATATTAGTTCATGGGTGTTTTTAGATTTGCTCTGATGGCCTTTCTAGGAATAAATCTTATGTAGCTTAGGAATGAAAAGAAAATATTTGAAGAATTCAAAAGTGAGGGGCAGAGTTTGGAAAGGTCATACATATCTTGTTCTGTGGTTCTGGCAACACTAATCTGTCCTTTTTTCCTTTTTCAAAAAAAAATTTTTTAAGAGGATCTTACTTGTTCAAGCTGGTTCTGAACTCACTATATAGCCTACCCTGGCCTAGAACTCACAGCAGTTCTCCTGTCTGAGTGCTGTAATTACAGGCCTGCACTACCACACCAAGCTAGTATGGTGTGTGGTTCTCGGGGGTAGAGCCCCAGGGCCTAGCAATTGCTAGACAAGCACTCTAATCACTGAGCTATGCCCTCACCTTCTCTTCTGATTTTTATAGCTTTGAAAATTAAACAAAATGTCAAATAATAAAAGATCCTAGGTACTCTTCTTTTTTATACTTAGGTTCTCTCTCTTTTTTTAAAAAAACTGAAGACTGTAGACTAATCTGTTTTCTGCCTCATCTTACATGTTTCTGTTCTCTCCTGAATAAGGACTTCTTTAAGAAATATCATATTGGGATTACCAATGAAACTATAGCTGCACAACAAATTACTCCCAAATCCAGGGGCTTACCTCACGCCCATTTCTATGCCTCGTAATAGTTGCTGTACCGTGAGGCATAGACATGAAGCAGCAGCAGATGCAGTGTTGAGATCAGGTACAGGTTGTTGTCATTCAGGGAGATTTTTTTTTTTTTTTTTTGCCATTAATCTCAACTGGTGCAGGAGGGAAGTCTCAACTCTGCTAGAGGAAAAGGCTTGGGGAGCCTGGGTCCTTCTCTACATAGATATGCCTACCACTTCTTGGCATCCATGCATGGTGAAAGCCTGTCTCAAAATTAAAATTAAGACCCCCCCCCCAAAATGGGTTGGAAATGTAGCTCAGTATGAAGGTTCTGGGTTGGATCCCAATACTACACACACACACACACACACACACAAATGCACACACACACGAGGGAAGAGAGAGAGACAGAGACAGAGACAGAGATCTGAACACAAGAGCTATATTACTCTTTGACCTACCTAAACTGGTAAGTTACTGGCAAAGCTTATTTCACATTTTATTTAATATAAGTCACTAAAGTCATCCACATTCAAAAGAAGGAGAATTCAGCTCCACATCTAGGTGAGAGAAATGGTACAAAATTTGTCAACATGCTTTAAAATTTGTCAACACAGCATCTGTGGGATTCTTTTTCTCCCTTGTTAGTGGCAGAATTAGCTATTGCTAGGCTTATCCCTAGGACATGCACTAGGGCCAGACAGGTCATGAATGGGTGAAGCAGGCTGTGGTGGCAGACAACTTGCCTTACCTTAAGCAGATGGAGCCCATGACCCAAGAACCAGTCCAGAACTTCTGTCTGGATGGAGAAGCAGAAGTAACCATCACATTGCCCCACTAGACATTGTCTGATCTGTTTTCTTACTTATTTCTAAGGGCTTTATAGCTGATAATATAACTCATGATGAAATAAAAGCATGCTTTCTGTGAATGTTCTTCCTCATTTCTTATTTATTTTCATGTAAAGCCCTACTAAATAAAGGACTATAAGTATAGTTACTTTGTAGTTATTTTTATGACTCATGATTTTTAAAATTTATTTTTGGTACATACTTATAGTCTTTAGTAATTACATTCATCTTGAGGAATTGGTATTTATATGCATCACATCTTGATTGAAATTGGTGTTAAATGACAGTTGTCAGCAATGAACAGAATGCAGCAGAGGAACATGGGATTGGCCTTGTTTAAGGGTTATTTTTTAATGAGGTAATGCAATTGTCTCTGTGTGGGCCCTTCAGACCTTAGGGCACTTAAAATCCATGCCTCTGACTCTGGTCACTTCTATCACTGTTTACTTGGAAGGTGGGTGTCCAAGATAGATTTTCTAGCTCCTGAGTCCAGTGGATGCTTGTATTCTCAGCCCAGAGGGGAAGCTAAGTCACACAACTGCAATTTAAGATGACTGCAGGAATTAACTCCCTGAGCAGATTCGTCTTGGGCAGTTGGTCAGTCATAAAATATCATTCCGTGGGATTTGAAGCCAAGTGTGGGTTTTCAGCACTCCCTAATCTTGCTCTTAAGGAAACTTAATCAAGAGAAGGTTGCAGTACTTTGTTTTCTTCAAAAGGGTTCTGCATGGCTAAAGTTACACTTGTGGCTCCAGGCTTGTCTTTAATTTCAAATACAGGGGAAGGAGGATGTTGTTTAGAGAACCCGTTAAACCCTTTCCACTGATGGAAAGAACATGCTTCAGTGCTTGTTGATCTCCCAGGTTTCTGAGAGTTGTTTTTGAGTCTTTTAGAAATAGCTGAACAATTTCCATATTAAATTCCAAACCCCTTTCACTTAAGAATTTTCATATTTATTACTCAGTTCTCCTATGGAGCAGGTCCGTACTCTGATTCTCAAGGGATTTACATCACTCTCCTATAAATACCACCTGATAGCATAATGATATATATTGCTGTATTTGTACTTATTAAAACTGTGTCATCCAACCACATGCTTGAAGAAGTTTGTTTCTACAGCATTAGTTCTGAGACAGAAACATGTTCTACCCATATTCTACTGGATGCAGTGTTGAGATTGTGGCACAAGATATTTTAATTAAATAGAGGTTATTTTTGGCATTAAAATCTGTGGAAAGGTTAAAGAATTAGAAACAGAGAACTGTCCATGAAATAAAGAAATATATATATATATATGTTTAATTTTTTTCCTCTCACCCTGTTTCTTGGGTCTCATGGTTTATAGAAATATCAGGTAGAGGCATTTATGAAAATGTTCTACAGAAAATAATGTCACAAGCTCTAGTTAGAAAAGAGGTAGCACACCCCAGCATATTATTCAGGAGAGTAAGAACTGTAACCATGGCTAAGGGAACCCAACAAAGGGTTAGATATCTCTGTGGGGTTCTAGAAAAACTCCTAGTCCTGCCCTGGTATCAGAAGGAAGTCATACTTTGAGGTGAGGGCGATCCTGGAAAGGGTGTATGCTGTTAGTAGAAGAACACATCCACCTGCCTGGAAGATGTGTGGAAGAATAATCCCTTGAGTTTCTTCTTTTTGAGAAGCTTCTGAGGACTTCCACTGGGAGGTGCCAAAAAAAAAAAAAAAAAACCCAGAGAAGACAAGGAAGATCACTGCTATGTTCCATAAAATACAGAGTACAATGCAGGCTAGAAAAAGGTAGAGAGTGGATTTGAAGGAGCCCATAGAACATATCCATCACAAATGATAAACACAACTCTATGACTTTAGTTTGTTAGTCTTTTGAGTTTTATTTTCCAGGAAGATAAGCCCATCAGTTGGGCCTGACGTGGTGAGTTTATCACAAGTTTCCCTCTCATAGGATAAAGGTGACAATTCAGAGTGCACATGATACCTGCCAAATGAAAATTGGACAGCTCCGGGACAAAGGGAAATTGATACTTTGTATTTTTGGCTTCTTCAGGCTATGACATGGAGTTGGGGTTCTGGTGTTAGAAAGAAGTAGAGAGCCAAAATATGTAGTATGTAGAACTAACCTTTCCTAGGGAAAAGGAGAACTTAGTTCTGTGTTAGGAAGTAGACCCTTATCAGAACCCTGGAGATGGCCAGGGGAGGAGAAAGAGAGGAAGTGTGCCTGTCAGTTGACTGTAACACTAGTCGAAGGCAGAGGGATAGAAAACCCCAGAGGTAGGAGAATTGCGTGATGGAAGTGCTCAAGGGGAGAACAAGTCGTAAGAAGATTCAGCCAGTGTCTTCGAATCACATTCACTCGGTAAAATATGGTCACTTGTGGGGTTGGGGATCTAGAACTATACAGTGGTATATATTTCTCTTTTACAAACAGAAATATCTATATTTGCACACCCACTTGGCTTGTATAGACAGCCTTCTTGTGTTGAGGCAGCCAACGTTGAAGTCAGGAACATGTGTTTGTTGTACTCTTTATGGGTTCTCCTGTGTGCCAATGTGCGGTCATTGAAATGGTGTATGCAAATGGTATATGGATTTTTAATATTTTTTTGTAAAGAAATCACAGGAATTTTCAAGACTATCTGTATGTGGCTTTCCGCATACACATTGGACTGTGGTGTTTCCCATTCAATCTACCTTAATTCTGAAGTAACCAAAGGACTTAGTATGTGGCAAGTTCACGCTGCCTGTTTATAAGCAATGTCTTAATGATAGTTGCAGTTCCTTTGCCTGTGGGATGAATTTGACTTAAAAAAAAAAGAATATGAAATTAGAAATTTCTATTCATAAAGGGTTGTGTTTAGTGTTGGGTACATGTCTATAATCCCAGCTCTTGAAAGACTAAAGCAGGCCGATTGCAAGTTCAAGGTTAGCCTAGGCAAATTAGCATCTTAGCAAAACCTTGCCTCAAAATAAAAAATGGAAGGGGCTGGTGGTGGAGCTAAGTGTTAAGACATGGGTTCAATCTTCTATCCTACAAACAATAATTTGAAAGTCACCTTAATTCATCATGGGCCTTGAATTCAAATATTCACAAAGGTAGCCTCTGGATGGGAGAATAAATCAGTAGTGTTAATTGCACTTGTTTAATTCAACCATGAGAAAAATTAATCCTTTCAGAAGCAGCTGGTTTTCTGGATGACATTCTGTGGCTGAACCAGTCCTTTCATTTTGTATGGAAAGAAAGGTTATAAAATGTTTTTAGCTAAAAATTTTAATCGTTTTTCCCCTTCTCTAAAACTAGGCTATGAAAGAATACTATTTTAATTGGAAGAAACAGCTCAATAAAACTAAAATATAACTGATTATACTCAGGAAATGAAATAATCAGGTTTAGCCATTTAGACAACTGGAAGAGCCCACAAGCTTAAATATATATATATATATATATATATATATATATATATATATATATATATATATATGTGCAAGACATTTCTAATGAGACCTGTAGTTTTTCTGAGTAGGCACTAAAGAATTTTGGTAAGAAACTAACAAGCTAGGCACTTGCTGCGTGTAATGCTAGTTAGAGAAATATAGGACGGGTTTATTACCTTCAAAGAGCTACTAATCAGAATACTAGTCAGAATACTAATCAGCTACTATCAGAGATAAAGTGCAAAAAGTGATCAATACATGAGAATTAAATAATGTACAGGTGAAGCAATGCCACAGACCTGTATAGACTTCTCTTTCATGCAAGTGATATAGGTAATATGTGCTTCATTCAGAAAAGAGAGGTGGTTGTGGGAAGGCCTGCAGTGACTTGGAAATGGCACTTGAGTTGGGTTTTTAAGGACAAGTTGGGCTTGGATGGACTTAGAAGGGCCTTGGGCATTACAGCGGGAGATAATTTGGTTTAAAATGAGTGGGGATCTTTATGACCACATAGCTTGGACTGTGCTTAATGCCACCCAGTGACTCACTGCTTTCGCAGGTAGCCTGATCTATTTTTGCACGGCATTAGTCACCCAAAAGTTCTTTCATTTGTTCTCCAGGTGAAATTCACTTTTGCCTTTTTCAACCTCCATTTGAGCTTCTTCCTCGCAAAGAAAGTTGATCCTTCCTCCTTGTGTGAGTGCCTGAAGTATTTGACAAGGATTGTTGTGCCCCGTAAGTCTTTATTTTCCAGACCCCTCCACCACCACCCCCCCCCCCCGTTACCCTGCCATCTTGGTCACTTGTCACTGTGCATCTTGAGACTTTTCCTTCACATGGGTCTCATCACATCCTTGTTTAAAACGTTCAGCAGTTCTACAGTGCCCACAGAACAAATCCAGGGTCCCAGTTTACTTGACCACTGTGAAATAGTTCCCCACTGGTGGACTAAAAATGTTTTCACTATGCATGCTATTATTTTGGTAAATGCCACCTGTACCAGAGACGTGGCCTAACTGCAGTGCAGTATCTGGTGTGCCCCACCTCCACTTGCCCTGCCAGTAGTTTTGAATAAGTCTGGCCAAGGTTCTTCATGAGGGCAGGAAAGGGGGAGAGTGGGGCTTTGTGTTATGAACTTCTCCCATTTTTTTCTGATTTTTTTTCTGTGTGCTGTATGCTCCATGAGAGATGCAGCATCCAATTTTTATTCTGCCAGCGGTCCTTATTATTGTTTGACATTCCTCCTGTTTATTTTCTGATTTGTTGTACAGGAGTAGGAACATTGTCTTTGCTTCCTACTCTGTCCCCAGCCGTGGGTGCGGGTAGCTGTGCAGTGAGTGACGGAGTGAGTGTTGAATGGTTATTAAATTATTCTTGGCATAAGGTGTGTTCCTCACTGGCTTTGAAGTAGGGAATGACCTCATGACCCTTGGTAGGTTTGAACAAAAATAGAAAATTTTCCAGACGAGTGTTGCCTGAAAGATGCTCTTCTGGTTTCTTGCTAGTCCCTCATGGCTGCTCACAGTGCCCTGCTGTCAGGGTTGTCTGCACACCCCCAATTCCTGGAATCTTCTAGAAGGAAAAAATGACATTTGCCTGGGGTTTTGCTCTCTTAAGCATGTGTGTGCATCTATATGTGGTAGTACAGACCGAGCTGAGCCCTCCACCATTTGCCAGATGTTTTGTTGTTCATGACTACTCATGTCCTGAAGCAACTGGGAAACAGTTTCCTATTTCATGAAGGGCCAGAACATTCACATCTAGGAATTTTGTTTCAGACGGGTACATGTTTCTGTCTGCTTTTTGCAAAAATATTGCTTTCTTTGAAGAGCATGCTTTCCTTCTGTCCCTTCTTTCCTCCCCTACCCTTTTCTTTTATTGAACACCTACTCTGTGCCCTTTGCTAATTGATAGGACATAGTGACAAATCAGACAAGATGCTGGCCTGCCTTCTGAGAGCTTCCAGGTATAAATGTTAGAGACAGCTATGACAGCAGTACCTTCCCCACCACCGCGCACACGCATAATATGAGCTTCTGTTGAAGGGTTAAGTTCCAGTTTGACAGATATCATTATGGTGTAGAGGTACGTGTGCAATCAAATAGACCTGGGCTGACACCCCAAACATTGGCCTTGGGAAGGTAATGTGACTTCTTCCAGCTTCAGATTCTCATTGGTAAAAGGGGGAGAATGAAAGAAGATTGTACTCACTTTACAGAATCTGTGGGAAGCCTAAGTAAAGTACGGCTTACGTAAAGCCCTTGGAATAGACCTGACTCAGTACACGTGAGTAATGAGTGTGAGGATGCTGGTGGCAGCTGGGAGCATGGATGGAGCACTCGGAAGCGTTTGACCTTGGCTGGGATACAGACGCTCTCAATCTCCAATCGCTTGACTAGATCATTGCATCTGTTTGAATTAACAATAGGGAAAAAAGACAAGCATAGTTAGAATACTTATGAGTAGAGTAACCATATTTTCTGAGCTTGAAATATCAGCCTGCGTAGTATGACAAGCATGCATATGAACTTTCTGGAGAGAGGCAGAACATTTGTATCTGGGTCAGCTTACAGGGCCCAACTCCTGAAATAAAAAAAGCTACTGTAGAAAGTCAAGGTGCTTGTTGGACGCAGGGCACACATGGAGGATGGAAGGAAGAGGAGATGAGACAAATCGACCATGCTCTCTCATGGCCTGTTCCACTGTGTTTTGCTTATATCTTTTATAACCTTATCTTTAAATAATGGAAGACCTTCTCAAATTCCATCTTGAAAGAAATGCTGTGTTGGACTAGGATGAAAATGGTGTGTGTCACACTCAGTACAGCTGTGTAGCATGTAGGAGGAGTTCATTGCCGCAGCAGGAGGGCTGGTCCTAGTTTGCACCGGTGTCAGCGTCTGTCTGGCTGCAGGGTGTGTGACTACACACACCCCTTTATTAGGGCAGAATGAATGCACCTACAGGACAGTGTGGCTGGGCTCACATCTGTGTACCCTCCAGAGAGAGGAGACAGTTGCTGAGAGCCATGCTGCTCCTCGCTCCTCAACAAGCACATTGCTTTTGGAAATTAAACTAGTTAAAATTAGTTCTTTTTAAGTGTCTTTTAGCAATTTAAATACTTAGAATGATTCCTTGGGAAACTTAGCCTCAGTTCCAACAAAAATGTTCTAAAGGACAGAAAATGCCTCCTGATTCTCTTAGAATCCTTTTTGCTTTTCGGCAGAGGGATCCCAACATACTGGAGTGTGAACATTGTATAAAAATAGAACAAGAATGGAAAATAGAGACTTGTTCTGCTGTGTGAAAACATGTGTAATAATAACAATATTTTTCTTTTTTCACTGTCACCACTCCTGGGTAATATTTATGCTGGGCAAACAGTTCTCTTTTCCATTTTTAAATTTCATCTCTCAATTTCTCAAAGGACTTGTTGTTGGGGCCAGAGATGGGGGTTAATGGTAAAGCACTTGCCTGGCATATACGAGGCCCTGGTCTTGATCCCCAGCTTTGCCAAAAAATTATTGTATAAAAATAAAGAATTTATACTTACTATGTTTCTTGGTTTCTTCTTTAAATTTCCATTGGGAATATATTTGGGAAAGATCATCATGTGATGAAGTGAGTTCTTGTATGCCTGTGATTCTGCGGGAAGGGGCAAGTCCACGCACCCACTACCCAGTACTGACCTTGACCCTCTCCTTCATCTTCCCTCCTCCTCTTCCTTTGCTTTCTCCCCCCCCCCCATTTTTTATTAGTATGAATTTGTGACACAAAATAATTACATTAAACCTGAGAAATTTGTGGACGTACATATTACATCAACCTCACTTTCATTTCCCCTCCCCTTTCCCTTTCTCCCAACCCCTCACTTGTCCCCTCTCCCTCTTAACAAATCCATCTCCCTGGCTTCCCACATATTCACCATTTGGATCTGTTACGTATTTATACTCTGGGTTTCTTACATAATAGAAACCATGTGACATTTAGTCTTCTGGGTCTGATTCACTTCACCGTGTATGATGGTCTCAAGTCGTATCTAGTTTCCTACAAATGACTTAAATCTGTCTGTATGGCAGAGTAGTACTCCATTACGTATATATACAACATTTTCTTTATCCATTGGCCTGTTGAAGGATTTTTTGGTATCTTTCATGATTTAGCTTTTATTATTTGTGCTGCTGTAAACTTGTGTGTACATGTGTCTCCATTATATGTTGCCTTTAACTCTTTGGGAAAGATACCCAGAAGAGCTATCACTAGGTCAAATCGAATGTTTAATTTCAGTTTCTTGAGGAATCTCCATACTGCTTTCCATAATGGTTAAAACAGTTTGCAGTCCCACTAGCAATGTGAAAGGGTTCCTTTTCTCCCACATCCTTGCCAGTATCTACTGCTTTCTGAATTTTTGATAGGAGTCATTCTCACCAGGGTATGATGACATCTCAAAGTTGTTTTGATTTGCATTTCTCTGAGGGCTAAAGATATTCATTTTTCACATATTTGTTGGCCATTTGTACTTCCTCTGAGAGCTGTCTGTTCATTCCAATTGCTCATTTTTAGTTGCATCTTTTATTTTGAGAAGTCTATTTTTCTTCAGTTCTTCATATATTCTAATTATCTTGTCTGAGGAGTAGTTGGTAAATTTTTTTTCCATTCCATAATTTCTGTCTTTACTCTGATGATTGTTTCTTTTGCTGTGAAGAAGCTTTTCAATTTGATAGAATCCCACTTGTTAATTCTTGGTGTTATGTCTTTTAGAACTGGTATTCTACTTAGAAAGTCTTTGCTCTTGTCGTTAGGAGTTTTACCTGTTTTATTTTCTGGGAGTTCCAGTGTTTCCATTTTAATATCTAGGCCTGTGATCCACTTTGACTTGATTCAGTGCATAGAGAAAAGTGTGGGTCTAGATTCATTCTTCTGCATGTAGACACCACCATTTATTAAAGAAGCTATCCTTTTTCTGGTGTATGTTTTTTACCCCTTTGTCAAAGATCAGATAACTAAGGGTGCTTGAGGTTGTCTGTGCATCTGTCTGCTTTTGTGCCGATGCTGTATGTTTTTTAAAAAATCGCTATTGTTTTGTAATATAATTTGATATCTGAAATCATAATGACACCTGCTTTTGTCTTGTTTCTTAAGAATATTTTGTCTATTCTGGACCTCTTCTGATCCCATATGAATTTTAGCATGAAAAATTTAAAGTTCTGTGAACAATGCTATTGGTATTTTGTCAGTAATTACATTAAATCTCTATGTCTGGTAGTGAGGCCGCTTTGACAGTATTCTGCCTATCCAGGAGCAGGGGATGTTTTTCCATTTTCTAGTGCCCTCTTCAGTTTCTTTTTTCAGCATGGCATAGCTTTAATTATTGAGATCCTTTATTTCCTTGGTTAAGTTAATCCTAGGTATTGAATTGTTTTGGTGGTGGGGCCTTGCTTTGTCTTCTATACTTTTTCAGTGTTCCTACTGCATTTATATTTGTTATTGTAATTAAGAATAAATTTTATAATTCTTTTTTTCATTTTTCTAATCTGTAATCATCATAGGGAAGTAAAGTAGACTATTCTGTTTATGTTTATATACACTGGGTCTGTTACATAGTAGGAACTTGGCTTATGTTCTCTGATAATAACTGACAATTTCCCTTATTGACTAACAAGCATCTTGACAATGAAAGAATCACCCTTCAAAATATTTGCCAACAGCTAAACGAATAAATTGCAAATAAAGTCTAAAATAGTGACAGTTGAGACTTATTTACTTATATATTGATTTTTAGACAGGGTCTTGCTCTGTAGTCCAGGCTGTTCCTGAAATCACTACATAGCCCAGGCTGGCCTAGAACTCATGACAATTCTCTTTCCTTAGCCTCCCAAGTGCTAGGATTATAGGCATGTGCCACCACTCTTAGCTATTGTAGGGTACTGCAGAATTGAACATGGGGCTTTGAGCTTCCTAGGCAAGCACTCAATGCCATCTATGCCATCAGCCTTATATGTGAGGTTTATTTTGTGTATAGTTTTAAAATTTAAGCCACTGCATATATGAAATGCTATAACTAATTTGGATATGAACATTTACATTTCCAAACGTGTGAATTGATTTTAAATAAATAATCTTATCATCACAGAACACAGAGAAAACTTAGTTGTTTTACTAAATTAAAGTCAGCACAGAAAGAGTAGGCCATTAGAGTGGTTGAGTCCTCAGGCAAGAGGCTGTCACTATAGCAATCAAAGGCACATGCATGTGTATCACTCAGTTCCCAGTAGGAGGTGGCAGGTACTCTCAAACTGGTAATTCAATGAGAATGTAACGAAGAGGTACTTTATGAAAGTGAGGGCAGGGTTTGTAGAAGTCGTTAGGGGGTAGTACACCTCCCCAGAACTACCTAAAGCTGGGAACCTTTACTTATTCATATCCTGAGGGATCAGGGGCTTGATACTGGAATTCATGGAGAATAGCTGTAAAGAAAAGGTTAGTTGGCAGGAGCTACTACAACAATAACAGTGGAGCCTACCCACTGCATCATGGCAGGGGGGAAAGCAAACCCCATGCTCTCTGCTTCCTCACCTCCTTATCTCTTTTCAGTACCTTTGGCCGTTACAACCTAACCACAAGTCAGGGGACAAGGGAAGCCATTGTTCAGTTTATGGGGAACAGTTGTGTGGGACCAGAACAAGATAGAGCAGGTTGGAGACTGAGTGTGTGGTGCAAAGAGAAGATATAATCTCTATAATGAAGAGAAATATACAGCTTGCATGCTGTCCATTGAAGCCCTCCAAAGGGTCCAGAAAGTCTGGAAAGTAAGACAGTCTCATAAGTAAATGAGAGAATTTATATGAGGGCCTTGGAAGTCCAGTGTCTCTACTGTTCCAATGGGAAGTGTTATAACCAACATCTAATTGTTGCTCAGTGGCACCAGTAACTTTAAATGCCAGATGACTGTTTGAGCCAGTAGCAGAACTCAGCAACATCCACAAGCTGTGGGTTTTACAGGTACACGGAGTGTAAGAATTGGGTCATTGGCATTTCCACCCAGATTTCAGAGGAAGGCTTTGGAGGTCAGGCAGCATGTCCCTTGGAGGGCAATGCATGAAGTTGTGAAGGAGAAGCCTAAGGTGCAGTGGGGATCCAGAAACATGGATTGTCACCTACAGGATGTGAGGAGGACCAGCCCAGAGGAAACGCTACAGCTGGAGGCAATGCTGTAGCAAGCGGTGGTGCCGCAAGTCCTTTGGAGTTCACACATGGCCACAGCTTGCCTGAATGCAGAACACAGAGCTACAGAATTTGATGGAACTACAGAATTTGGTTGTTCCCTACTGGATCTTGCTCCTCTTGTGGTCTGATTGTTTTCTATCATCCCATTCTCCCTTTTTGGAATGGGGATGCTTACCCTATGCCATTGTATGTTGGAAGTGGTACTTAAACTTTCTTTGATTTTCACAGCAGCTTGTAGCTGAGAGTTTGCCTTGCACCTCAGAGGAGACTTGGGGCTTGGACTTTTTAGCAGTGCTGAAGCTGTTAAGACTTCAGTAACTCTTAAGAAGGCCTAAATGCATTTTGCATGAAGTGGTGGACATGAGTCTTTTGTGGGCCAGAAAAGAATGTTATGGTTTGAATCTGTAATCTTTTCCAAACGTCTCAGATATTTGAATGCTGTTGAGAGATGGAGCCTGGCTGGAAGGGGCAGATGCGTGGGGCTTGACCCATGAAGGATGGATCACAAGGGCAGGACCTGGAAGCGGAGCTCCTCCCGTGCTCTCTCACGTGGCTTTGCTCAGCCATACCACAGACAGTTAAGTCTCCACCATGTGCTTCCATGGACTGTGACTTTCTGAAACTGTGAGCTAAAACAATTCTTTCTTCCCTTAAGTCATGGATGTTAAATATTCTGTCCCAGCAACAAAAAAGTAACTAAGACACCCAACCTCCCTGCAGTAATATCTCCCCAGCTCTTTTTCATTTTTTTTTTTTTTTTTTGCTTTGGGAGAGGGTCTTATTAAGTCACTAAAGGGTGAAAGGAACTTAAGCATCATTGTAACAAGAACAGTTAATTCCACTTAGTAGGCTGTGGCTTTCTTTTGAGTGTTCTAAAAAAATCAATTCCAATGGTACAGCAGTAAAAATAGAACTTAGTAATAGTCTGTCTTAAGAATAGCCTAGTTGCTATTAAACCGCATTTAAGTTTTGAGCCTTTGAAACTTCACAACTCTTAAAGTAACATAGTACTAGAATGTGGTTATCACACACACTTGTAAAATAGTTTGGCAGATAGAGCTTTTTGGTTAGGGTCACAGAATTCTGAAAAAAGCTCATTCTTCAAGTAATAGAAATCTGTCCTTGGGAAGGTAGGCAGTAACAGTGATGGAAAATTTGCAAGAGAAGCTTTGAGGGTACAGCACTACAGTTCAATAGTGTGTAATGTAATTAAAGCATCAATGTGACCAAAAGAGAGGTCGAAAGGAAAGTAGAAACCAGTAGAAGCAATTAAATAAATAAAATTCCCTGGTTTCCTTCTTAGGGATAAAAAATGAATCCATCCACAAGTTTGATGTTACCAACATTCTAAGTTATCTGGAGAGTGTTAGCTGAAATAAATAGAGATTTGGATTTGGAAATGGCCTGTAGTATTACAGATTGAGTTACCACAGAGATGAATCAGTGACTGGAAAAACAAAGCTAATAAGAGGCAAGTTACTTAGTGTTTATAGAACCACTTCTCGTCCTCCTTTTCTCCTTCTCTTGTACCTTCCTCTCTCACTTCCTTTTCATTGTTGTTCTGTTGTACTAGTTGTAGTAGTATTATTTGAGTGTACTTTGAAGGTTGTAGCTAAGTGGCTAGGCTAAATGACTTATTTGATATTATTTGTGAACAAACACACATGCAGCACACACATGCATGTGTGCACATGTGCATGTGTACACACACACAAATGCACACACACACACACACACACACACACACACACACACACACACACACACACACACCACAATTTACCTTTCTACATTTCCCAGGCCTGAAATAAATCTCAGTGCCTGGACCTATGTATTCTACAGAGGGTCAAAAGTTGTGAAGTTTTAGTCAAATCATAAATTGTTATTTTTGTAAGGAAAAAGTAAAATACTATGGTAATTTTATATAGTCTAATCTGTGAAGGAGTTTAGCAAATTCTAAAGAATTTTATGGTGGTGGTTGTCAGGGTTGACACTGCATAGTAAAAGGATTGAAAGAGTCCTTTTGAGGTTGAATCTAGAACATTAAAAATTTTTTGAGGTGGGTAGAAGCCACAGTGGGCTGTGGGAGTTGGAAGACCTGAGTTTATTTTTATCTTCATTATAAGATATGACACTCATGAGTGGTGTATGCCTATAGTCCTAGCACTCAGGAATATCCTTTTGAGTTCAGGATTTCAGGACCTTATCTTGACATAAGAAAGAAAAATCAATATTATTCAATCAATCAATTAATCATTACTTTTCTCCAACCTTTTGCTTTTTTAGAATTCCTTTTGGTCAAATGAAGTGTTGAAAGACTCGGAGAGTAACATAGTCTCTTTTGGGTAACATAATCTCATCATTTACTAAATGTAGGGAGATTCTGGTTTTGACTGTTTAGATAGGAGAGCATTACCTTGAATAAGGGAGACCTACACAGTGTCCCTGTGCTCTCAGTAGTGTACCCAGCAGCCAATGCAAGCAGTACTTGGTCTCTCCGGGTAAGGTAAGAATGCTCGTGTAGAGCTTTGCTTAGATAAAAACAGAGATATCATTTGGATGGCACCATATTTTTTAATTAAAAATATCTTTAGCTTTATGCTGAGAACAGCAAGGAACAAATGGTTCTGTATGTCATCAGATCTAGAGGAGACAGGTGGTACACTCAGCTTTGCCGGGATTTTTTTCTCACACCCAGATAATACACACATTGCCGGATTCCAAGGTGTTTTTAACAGCTGAACCAACCTGCCTTTTCTCCTGTGAACTAGTGACATACAATCAGAACTCACTCCAGACTGGATTTTGGAGCAACCTGAAGTTCACAGAGATGCTTGTATCTGCATTTTGCTAACAGGTGTTTTTCACCAAGCAGTGGTACTTCAGGCAAATGGCTTCAGGAATGTATTCATTTGTTTGCTTGATTTATATTTGGAAGTTTTGCTGAGATTTTATTTGGAGGGAAAAGTTCACTGTAGGGTTGAAAATCACAATATAGAGAAAGTACAAGCCATTACTTGTACATAGGACCAGCTTTTGTTGTCTTGTTGCATAAAGGATTTGAAGGGAGTGGGTAGCCAGTCTTCAAGAGTGGGGAGAGAAGCTCCAGGCACTTTCTTTGTGCCCAGTGTTGGGCTGTCATAGTGCACATATAATATCATGCCTTCTTCATAGCATCCAGTGAGGCAGGGCAGTTATGACCCATTTACACACACACACACACACACACACACACACACACACACACACAAAGGAAGGGGAAACAACATAACATTCTTTTTCCCATTATTTTTATTGATATACAGATGTAATACATAGTATTTACAATGAATTTGGGTGTTTCGTACATCTATGTATCACATCGACTTCACAATCCCTTCCCATTTTCTACCCTCCCACTCCCTCCCTGTCCCTTCCCTCGGCTCCGGCTCTCACTTCGTATGGTTCCAAAGAATGTCTGTGTTCTGGGTTTTCCAAGTCCGAGAAACCATACAGTGTTTAACATATTAATCTTCCACGCCTAAGTCATTTCACTTAAGTCACCACTCTACCTCAGCTTCCTATTCCTCTAATGGGTTCACAGTAGTTAAATTTTGATATATCTTCTCTGAATCCAACCAATCCCTTCATTGGGATATTCACCAAAAGGTTTTTTTTCCATATTTTCCTACACCTTTGTTGTTATTGTTACACCTGGCCTTACCCACCAGTTCCCATTAGAAAATAACTATAAGCATGTAGTTCAAAAGACTAGTTAATTTGGGAAAGAGAAAAAATAAATAGATACATAAAATTCAATTGCCTTAGCTGAATACTAAGGTGCATATTTGTACATTCACAAGGTTGTCTTTACATCAATCAGTTTCCTTAGGAAACTGATAAGTGAATTGCTACAACAATACAAAGTTAAAACTATATCACATTGCTACATTAAATGGACTTAAATCTATACCATATAAATATACTTAAAGCGACAGACATGTAGGCAAATCTAGTTATTTCTTAATTTCCTAACTTTCATATCTTATTTACTCATATTTCACTGATTACTAACCTGCTTTTTTCTCAGCTCCTTCTCCTCTAGCTGTAGTCACTTTTTCTCTGGGGTCATTGGTGTCGCTGGTTTCCCTTTCACTGTCCAAGTTTCCTTTAAGTATTTTCTGCAACACTGGCTCTGTGGCTGCAAATTCCTTTAAGCTGTCTCTGTCATGGAAAGTTTTAAGTTCTCCCTTTAAGTTAAAAGATAATTTTACTGGATATAGCAGTCTTGGCTGGTATCTATGTTTTTTTTAGTGCTTGGATGATATTGGTCCACGATTTCCTTGCTTTTAGAGTTTGGATGGAAAAATCTGCTGTTATCCTGACGGGTTTACCTTTGTAGGTCACCTTCTGTTTTTCTCTTACTGCTTTTAGTATTTTCTCTTTGTGTTGGGTTTCTAGAATTTTAATTACATTGTGTCGTGATGAGGGTCTCTTCTGATCCAAGTTGTTTGGTGTTCTATATGCCTGCAAAAGTTCCATGTTCATTTCTCTTCTTAGATTTGGGAAATTTTCTTCCATTATTTCATTAAACATGTCCTTTAAGCCTTTTGTTTTGTCCTCAGTC